>VZSU01001108.1:1031491-1043942 GCA_013398715.1 Nesospiza acunhae
TTGAAAATTCCTGTCCTAAGATAGTGTTGATGTTGTATTGAGTGGCATTTGAAGGTAAATATATCAATCCAAATATGCCACCATTTTTCGGTTCTCAAAATATGTGAAAATATATGAAAAGAAAGGGGGAATTTTTCAGTGTATGTTAACTTACTTGTATATATGTAACCCAAAACATTTTACCTTCTCCGTCTGTTTTGAGGTCTTCATTAGCACTGCCACCTATATCACTGCAGAAGAAACCAAAGTTGATGTGCTTTTCTTCTTAATCATTCTTCCTACTCCTTTTATGCTTCTGCTTGATTATTTTACTCTTTCCAACCTAAGAAATAATTTTGGCCATTGTCTGAAATGTCCAATCTTTCAAAGGCAGTTTGAGGAAAAAAACGCACATTTGCCAAGCATAAATTATTGAAACTTACAGCTTGATTAGGTGCCAGAGATGAGGCATAGCATATTAAACTCTACAGTTTGCTTCTTGCCAGTTGTTTAATGGTTCCACACCAGTCTGCTCCAAAGGAAAAGATTAGTTATTGTAGTAAATGCCATTCTCCCAAGATTTTTAGTCATTATGGAGCCAGTGGAAGCCTATTCTCTATATTTAAATTTTACTTCTCACAGTCATAAATTTGGTTCGTAAGTGAACAGATAAAGAATAATAGGTGCCCTGGCTCTTGTGTAAAAAAATCCCAATCAAACAGCAAACCAAAACGAGATTATTGCATGTAGCATAGTTAGTACATGCATCTATAGTGACAATCATTTGATTGATCAAACATGATAAGGCTCTGTTCTGATACTGAGAAGTTAAGATCAGGAGTTGAAGCCTTGGTATTGTGTATGGGTGTTATGAATACTGTGTGGAGCAAAAGTTCCTGTGTGAGCTGTGAAAGACTAAGTGAAATCTTGTGGTATTCAAAGCAGCCAAGCACCAAACAATTTTAAGTTTTCTTTCTCACATTTAGAGCTAACCAAAAGGAAAAACAAAGGAAAAAAACCCATGTTCAATCCTTATTCAGAAGTGGAGAAAAAAATTCTCCCTGTAGTTAAGGTAGCTACCAAAAACTTTGTTTGAGAAAATTGGACATGATTTTTCACTTATTTTGTAAAAAAAAGGAAATGTGCTAATTCTGCAGGTGTTCTGACTGAAGAAAAAACCCCTATCTAAACTGCCATTTTCTGTCTTACATACTATATAGAAATGAACCAATCCCCAAATCAAATGGGTAACTGAACCTTTAAAGTGAGGTACTTTATAGAAATATGCCTACCACAGTGCAGAAACTCTTTTGAGAGAGAATCTGTCTTGACAGGTTCAGCTTGATAAGTGAGCAATGGTGTTTTGATTAAAATAAATACAAATTGATTGGATTTGTATAGGAGGTAGTCTTGGAGCTATTCATCCCAGCCAATGTTTTGTTGGCTTGGGGTGCTTTTAGAAGCATAATAATAGGCTCTAGGAAGCTTTGAAGTGAAAAACAAGGTGATGAAAGTTCAGACACTTGTATGGCTAAGCAGCTACTGATGGGGAGTTTGCAGAATTGCATTGATTTTTTTTTTGGGAAGTGTTGGTTGCCCAAGGTCAAATTAAGTATGTGCCTTTCTAAACTTATTTACTTGTCATCCTTTATTGAGATGCTCACATAATTTGTTCAGTTAAAGAAAAAAATTATTTAAGAGAAACTGACAAGTGGGGAGGTGGGACATCACAAGAGGTGATGGATTTTATAATTGCTAAAGTCTGAGGAGGCTGAATAAAGCATCAGTAATAGGGGTGCAGTTATGGCCTACAAAATGCATTGACTAGGAAAAACAGCTGGTATTTTCTTACTCTGCAGCTGTCTAATCTTATGATTCATCTTTGAATTTTCCTGTATGTGATATCAACCCACTTGTCATTGCTGCTACTTCTTTTTGTTGTCATTTGTTTACCTTCTTTCAGAAACAGTCTTGAATTTTGCATTGGTTTTAACCCTTTCCTTTGTTTCTTTTCTTACATTATCCTATTCTTCAGATGGTGGGCAATTAGCTTTGATACATAGCTAAATATGCTCATATTCATTTTTTCTATGTCCTCTGAAGTAGCAAGTGTTGCCATCCTCAATGATATTTATGCACTTGCTGCTGAGCAGCCATGACACTTTTATATGATGTAGCACTTCAGAAGCTTCAGTCATGGCCTCATCTTCTGCCACCTGGCTTCATTTTACTGACCTGATTGGATATAGTGTGATATGATTGCTCAGTCCCAAATGCTGCCTCATCGTATAAAATGAACAAAAAAACCCCAGCTATTGGCATTATTTATGGCATTATTATTGACCTGCTTGTTTATTTAACAAAGCAGTTCAAATGATACACCAGAAACGTGATTGTACTCAGTAATTCAGGTAGGATCTTTGGGCTTTAAATGGAGAATCTGGTGTTGCAGTAGCAGCTGTTTGTGAATCACAGCTGGTTCCAAACCACAGAATCAGTGTCTTAGAGTGGGAGTGCAAGAAAGGGAGATGTGGCAAAAGTTTTCAGAAAAGCAATCTAATGATGCCATGGTTACATTTAAGGAGCTTGAAACTCTTTGCAGAAGCTTGTAATGTTTTAAAAATACCCCAAAAGACTTTGAACCACTGGAGCCAAATAGTTCCCAAAATGTCATTACATGTTGAAATACAAGGTTAATGACCCCCAACTTCTCAAATATGTAACTCTGTATGTGTGGTTTTCTGTAATTTAGTTTTTTTTCTGTTCACTTTTAGGGAATCTCTGTAGGTTTTGAAGAGCAGCATGGAGTATTGTGCTGGCAAATCTCCAGATGCCCGAGGGTGGCAAAAATTTGCATAGTCATTTGAATTATTGTACATTTCTAATACATCTGTTTGAATTCTCCATTAGATAAAAAATGAAACTTTGCCTTTAATGCATTAAGACCTTTCACTCTGCAGTTGAGGATGGAGAAAAGAGAAGAAAATTCCTGACATTATGCTTATTGTCTTTGTAAGCTATGCTGTATATTTTTTGTCTCTCTGGTGCTTTTGTAGCAGTTAACAAACAAACAAAATAAGCAACAAAAAATATAAAGGTATATCCTCAAAAAAAGGTACAGACGGTATTGATGAGGATATATCTTCCAACTTTCTTCCTCCTTGACTTCCTTACTCCTTGCATTTTCTTTTTTTTTTTTTTTTAATTACCTTTCTCTATGACTGTTGCAAAAATGTTTATATAAAAGGTATATTAGGTCAGTTGAAGAACTTCTTCCAAACTAGGGCTGTGGTCCATATAAGCAAAGGGCCCTAAACTCTCTGTGACTTTGCCTGAGGTCCAAAGGACCCACAAGTCTTCCTAACAAACTTTATTATAAAAGCTACCTAACAGAAAAAAATAACCAATTAATTTTTGACAGTAAATCCATATTTTATAAAGAGTTCAGTGGTGCATATAATATGTGTGATAGGAATTGTATGCACAGAGAGAAAAAGCATTACTTTTGTAAGATCTATGCTAGTAAGGTAAAATTCTTTATGAAAACTTGGCTTTTTACTAAACTATTTTTAAGCCAAACAGTGTGGCTATAAGTGACAACAGATATTGCTGATTTGAGATTTGCTGATTTGAGCAAATGTTGCTGCAAAGAAAGTGCAAATAATATTTTATTAATGTAAATTTTCTTTCTCTCACCTCATATATCTAATTATGGGTGAAAGAGAAGTAAGTCCACTTTTCATGTAAGGTTATTAACTTGACAGTGTCCCTTTAAGTTGTGAGGATGTGCAGAGTAGTTAGGAATGTGAGATACTGTAGGGTACCAAATGTGTGATGTGATGTTGCTAGGCAACTCCCTTATTGTTTTAAACAAACCACATAGAGCTAGCAACAGCTGTCAAAGCTCTTGGCTCTTGACAGTAACACAGACCTCAAAAGAACTTAGAACAAAAATCTCCCAAAATAAGCTCTAACATATAACCCAATCCCACAGTGCTAGCAAATGTGTGAACCTATTTGTTGAGTTAGCAGATACAGTTATCTGTTAAAATTCTATAACCAAATATTTCATGACAACTATGTAATTTTTTTACATATATTAAAAAAAAAAACAAACCCCAACTCCTAGTACATCAATTTGTCTTTTTAAAAGAATGTCTTTCAGAGCTGCCAATGATAGCAAATCTGGTTGCATGTATTCAAAAAGAGCATCCTATGTGTGCAGTCAAAAAAGGCAAAATGTTACATAGAAGAGTAGCCATGTGTATGTTTGTGGATTTTTCCTTTTATCTGCTGTTGAATTTTGTATATTTTGATATGTCAGAAACAGAGGTGAGATCATTTCTGTCAGTATTACAGTCCATAAAATTGATTTAGGTATAGCACACTAACATCTATCAATATGGCAAAGCTTTTAAAAGAGGAACCAGCCCCCAAGATTTCAAAAGGGAACCCAGATCTCTACTGAAATAACCCATGATCTGTCAAAATTTTTGACACTAGGAGATAAGTAGGCCTGTAAACAACCTCTTGTCTGGAAATACGTGCAGAATGCGAAAAATAGAGAGTAGCTCCTTACAGGTTTTCCACTTCCTCCTGGCTGTTCAAAAACAAACCGGCTTAAATCCAGCTGCGGGGCAGTGCTGAGCTTCTGTTATGTTCCTTAGTGCAGCATCAGAGCTCACATGCAGCATCACACAAGTTTGTCTGGCTGGCTGTTGCATTATTCACACCCCACCAAAGTGGAGGTGAAGTCAGCGTCTCAATGTCCGGGTATTCTCCTCATTGCTGTGTGAATGATGTCACCATCACACTGCTGGCAGCAGCTTTGCTATGTCTCTGCCTGTAATTGTTCAATTTTCTCTGTTCTGGTCAACAAAACACAAACTTGAATGCCTAGCTAATTAAGGCTGTCACAGGAATCTTCTGAGCTCTAGAGACGCTCTCTGTGGTGAAATGAATGTTTAAATATAGAGAACAGCTGTTTTTCAAGTTGCTGCTTCACCCCACAAATGACACACTAGCAGAGATTAAGCCTGACTGCCCTAGACCCTAGAATGTATGATTTTCTACTTTGTTTGATGTTTTTATCTATATCTCTCCAGTTAAGATTTCACTCTGAAGGGAGAATTTTTTCCACTATAAATTTTGTCCAACCTTAGCCCCGTCTTTTGGAAAATTTCAGAACATGAAAATAGCCCAGTGGTTTGGTTCAGACTATGTAGCAGAGTCTATGTAGCATGATATCCTGACTCTAAGGCATGCATATACTGATGCTTGAAGAAAAATAAAGAGTATAAGAGGATATTAATCTTCCTCAAGGTATTCTCTTGTTCTCTGACTGTATTTTGGTGAACAGGATTTCCTGAGCTTTGTATCATTTAGATATTTAGGCATTTAGGGTTGATATGGTTCCTATTTAGTAACATTTAAAAGCTCGCTTTGCATGCTCTTCCTGTGAATCCACAAAACTCTGCATCCACCATGTCTTCTGGCTAGGAGTTACACAATTCGGCATAGCAGTGTGCAGTGAATCACAGCCTTTTGTTTGTTCCAAACCTGTACCTCTTAGTTTCACTTGATCATGCCCAGTGCTCATGTAGACAGAGGCAGTGAACCATCTAGTCAGCTGTCCACCATGTCCACGCAATTCATGATTTTTTAGGCTTCCATCTCCTCTTTGCTCAAATTGAACAATCCTGGGCTATTTAGTTGTTCATATGGAAAGTGTCGCTTATCTTTGCTTGGCTTTTTACAGTTTTTTGTATCCTTTTTGGAATAGGAGAGAAGGACATTCAAGGGGCACAAGAAGGATATTTTTTACTGTGGTGTAATGTTGGGGTTTTTTTCCATTTTTCTTTCATAGAATTTATGCTGCTTTTTTGACTACTGCCTCCTACTAGTCCACTGTTGATCGTGATGTATTGCTGTTTTCCTACCCCAAGTCATTTCATTACAGAAAAAATGTTCAATTCCTCCCCACAGTACAGACTTATCACTTTTCCAGCAACTTTGTCTGACAACAGCCAATCTAACTGTTCATTTCTTGTTGTTTTCTCCAGTTTCAAAAGTAGTGGAACATTTTTTAAAAAAATTAAGTATTGATTGAGGGAAGAGGAGGTCATCCAAATGTTTTTATCTGTCAACTGCTATCTGTGAAGCAGGATTTTCCCTTAGTGGGATCAAATGGAGGGCAGAAATTCAATCTGAAGTCTCTGTGGGAACGTTACAGAATATTTGAACATCTGCTTTGCGAACCTGCTTGAAGAATAACCCTGCACAATAGAGGAGGAACATATGGGCTGCATGCTGAAGACCACAGGTAATACTGTTGGCACAAGCAAAAAGAGGAAAAAGCTCATATAGGTTACATGGAGGTTACATAGGTTACATAAAATAATAATTATTATTTAATAATATATGTAATTTTGCATTTTTATATAATAGTATAGCAATGAATTTATAGATAAGCAAATGATCACTATGGTGTGAAAGTCAATAGAAACTTAAGTGCCCTGAAAATTAGGCAGAAAATATATAATAATGTTTTCTCTGTTGTTTATTTGGAACTAATACTCTCATATTAGCATTTTGTTTCTGCAGGAAGATAATAAGCAAATAGAAAAACATGGAAAAAATACCACAATTCTTTTGTGATGAAAAGATGGCTATTACCAGATGCTCTCCCAATATAAATCAGAGTATATTTTTCAGGCCTGCTGAAAAATAGAGTTCTGCTTCATCCCTTGGTTTTGGGTTTCCAGCATGGACAGAAGTGTTGCAAATTCTGGTATATTATTGGGGTCTGTCTGCATTACTGTTGCATGAGTTGGCAGGATGGTGTGCAGGAAAATGTATTTATGCTTTTAATCCTGTGTACTGTACTAACAGTGTTATGCCTATAGATGTGTCAAGTCAGGAAGTGTTGATTTATGGCCTGAGTCGTGAGAAGGCCCATTTTCCCTATGCTAATTGAGACAGTTTTTGAATGTTTTTCAGTTTAGTCATTCATGGTTTGTAAACATTAAATTTAATTTAACACTGTTTTAGTATATCTTCAGAAAATAATATGCTTTGGCTTTATATGGCATTAACACGATTGAACACAATGGGTAAATTATATGGTTCAAGATATTAAATATATACAGAAAATTGTACACATACATTGAAATTCAGTGTCTCCTTTTATAGAAGTTGAAAAAAAATTTTTCAATAAGTTTTCTTTTCTGTAATGCAGACATAGTTATATGGAGCTTAAGGTCTAGGCTTCTGACTTGGAAGGATTGGTTACATAAATGAAAGACCGAAAAGGATTACAGGCTAATATTCTCTCTGAGAAACTTCTCCAGTTTTAAGACCACCTTAAGATTATGGTCAATAAGTAAAAAAAAAAAAAACAAACCCAAAAAACCCCTAAAAAACTGAGTTACGTTTATGTCTACAGTCCTTCTTACTGGCCCAGTTTTCTATTTCCCAGCATGAGTTAGACCCAACATCAACACAGGCATCTCAGGAAAAGATGTACAAGATGACACTTTATCCATTCTATCCTATACTACTAGAGAGATATGCTGTTTTAATACTTTTTATTCATTTCTGTCATGGTTGTAAAAGAGTGAAGACTGATAGTACTAAGCTGTGGATTATGTTTTTTACCTAGAGCACATAGAACATTACACATTGTCAAACTAAAGCTCGATAAGTAGTGGTAAATGTCATGACATGGAAAAATTACATGACCCCAAGTATCTTTTTCACAGGTTGAATTATCAAATAATGGTCATCTTTTGCCAAATTCTATTTGAAAATATATGCATTTCTTTACACTGAGTTTTCAACAACTACACCTTTTCATTGTGTAACAGTTCCCTGTGCATGTAAATTCTGCTTAATGTAGTACTAATTGCACAAATAGACTATCCTGCTTTCTCAAGTCATGTGAGCTATTAGTATAACTATCTAAACTCTTGAGATTCAACTTATGAATTCAAAAGGAACAACTGTAGCACATACAGGATATTGTAAACTTGTCAAATTAGAGAAATTTTGAGTAACATGTAATTTGGATGAAACATAACTCAGTACACTCAGAAACTTTCTGTTTCTCTAATAATAATGAAAATAAACTTCAGTTATTTACCCTTACTTACATTTGTAGTTTGAAATAAAAACTTTAATTACATTCATAGTCACTTGGTAGGAAATAAGAAACAAAATATACTCATGTTTTTGCATAATTTTTATAGCTAGATGGTTACAAGAGCTGAATATGGTTTCCCAAAAACATTACTAATACCCAGAGTCAGAAGGGTACCATTTAATGTGATGTGCCAGAACCATATTTATCTTAGTTATGTTCCATTCCTCTAGATGCTATCCCTGAGTGAATTGCTTTTTTGAAGCAGGAATTCATGTCAAAAAAGCTTGCAAAATCACAGCCTAAAATGTTTTTTCTAAAAAAAATAAAAAAAGCAGTAGGAGCCAAGAAAACATCAAAGGATAAAGTTTGCAATTACAGCAAAACTGTAGAAAACACATAGTGTGTAAATTTACTGTTTACAAATGTACAGTGCTGTGAGAAAACCTACCTATCTCTGGGGTACTGTGGTTCAGCATAGTAAAGATTCAGCTCTCCAGCTCTTCACAGCTCATTTTACTTCTGAGATAGTACTGTGACAGAGCAGTTCAACAGACTAATTACACTGTTTTGCATGCAAGTGGTGAAATGCGTAGGTAAATGCCGATTTACCACATTAGCACTTCAGAGGGAAGTGATTTTTTTCAGGATGGAAAATGGAATTAATAAGAGTGTATCAGATTTTATTTTTAATCTCTCTTGGTTTTTCACCAGGAACATTAGGAACCTTCTAGCTCCAGTTGCAGATATTGATGTACTGAGTTAATCAGTACCATATCTAGAAGGTGTTGATTGTTTGCTTCAAATTTAGTGAAACTACAGTGGCATGAATTTTCACCTGCTCTTCAAAAGCTCAAACATCTCACTGGATGCCTAAAATGCTCACCCTGCTTCAGAGCTGCTCCTACTGATTCATCTCGCTGGATGCCTAAAATGCTCACCCTGCTTCAGAGCTGCTCCTACTGAACTCTTTAGACTAAAGAGGGCTTGGATATGCTAATCAGATATCCATCTGCAAATATGTTATCAAGTAGCAAAGAGTAATGTGTAAGCCTGTCAGCCTTTGTAGCTCTCCAACACATAGGGCATGAGTAGCCACAGCGGTAGAGCCATTAAAGTTGAAAACATGCGTGTTGGATGCCAAGGTACCGCTGAAATTCCAGAGATACAACTTAGCTATGCTGTTTTGAATTTTTATCATTTATCTTCAGTTTTATCTGCTTGGAACTAAACAATGACATTTAGACATTTGCTTGTAGGAGCCCAATAAGGGACAAAACATGAAGAAATGAAATGGCAAAATGAAAACAGCCTTTATTTTGAGCTAATTAAAATGGTTCATTTTCCTAGGACTTGCTGTAAGTACTACATCTGAAAAATAGGCTGTTAGCATAGTAAAATACAGAAAGAAATTCCCAATGCTTGGATGGACATGTAGAGGAGGGTTTTGGAGGAAAAACTTATACAAGGAGAACTAATGGACTTTTCCCATTCTCTGATAAAGATAAATTAGATAGTGACCAGTTAAGTTGCTTTGTTGAGCCTCAGAGTAGGGAGTGAAGTGATGAAAGGAAATGTCAAGATGTGTTGTCATATTGTTTTTTTGTTTTTAAATCAGGATTTCTGAGAAATAAATGTAGTTATTTATTTCAAAACAATTAGTTATAAGTCATTGCAATGTCAGAGGACATTGAAAGACAAATATTAAGTGTAGTGAATGGCTACATCTCAGAGAGCTTCTTTGGATAATCTGACCTTAAGTAGCATAAGGCTTGAGAAGCCAAGTCTATCATGTACAAGTGCACTTGAGCAGAATGTTTTTGTGACACCTTATCCTTAATGACATTTTTATCTGTAGGTACTGAATGCCTTTTAAAAATCTGAGACTTGCTGCTTGATGAGTCATCACAAAGAAGCCAGGGAGATTGAGGGTATAAATCTGCTTTCCAAAATATACTGATGCCAGTTTGTTCCTTTTTATTTGTTGTTTTGTTGGGGTTTTTTTTGGGGTTATTGTTCTTTTTTTCCAGAAGTAAGGGGTTGTAGAACCAGTATGTTTACTAATTACTACAACTGGAAAATCACTAAAGAGAGTCTCACGAGTGCTGAAAGAAAGAGCTGATAAAAGATCTTTACATCACTAATATTGTATCTGAAGGATTCCAGGAGCAGTATGAGGGCACAGCCTCCTGGTCTCATTTACTGTTAGTCTAGCCAATGTGTTTTTTGACTCACATGAAACACATCATTATTTGCACACATGTAAATTAAAGCAGACCAAATCCCTTTATTTCTCGTTGTTTATTGACGTCACTAGTTGACAGTGAAACAGGGTGGATGAAATAAAGCATGTCAGTTGCTTGACGATGACAGAACATGTGCTGATGCAGGATGATTTCACTGCCTTTTACTGCCTAAAAGCCTGTAACTAAGCATTGCAATCATTCTGGGCACTTATCAGTTAGGCTCTGCTGGGCTGGTACTTTACTGGAGAAAGCTGATATAAACTATGCTATTCTAAACCTCAACCCTTCAAAAATATGAAACTTGTAAAGAGGTACTATTAATAACCCTGGGATATATATTTTGAAATGAATCATTATACACTTCTAGGAGCATATTGGTTACCATTCCTGCCATATGTTTATACATTCTTGATCCACATCCATCTGGCAGAGAAATCTGTCAGAATGTGTTCAAAAGTGATTTGAAGGATCTTAAAAGCCAAGTGCAAATTTGTACTCTGGCATGTGTAGACTATAGGAAAAAAACCCAAGTATTTTTCAAAACTCAGTGTAGTATTTTAAATTAAATAGACAGCACAACTTTAGACATTGTCATTAGACAAACTTAAAAAGAAGTTGAAGGGATTAATTAGCTATATTCTTTGAATCGCTATTTGAAAAGCAAATAAGAGTAACTTGAAAATGTCTTTGGACATTTCTCAGGGCAGAGCAGCCTTGTCTTTACTTTTAGTTAGTGTACAAAAATAATATTTGATATTGAGCTTTAAATGTTTAAGAGAAAGTTTGTTCTTTGGAGAGGAATATCAGGATGTAAAATGACAAATGGTCACACTTTTTCCATTTGCCAATTAAATTGAAACTAGAATTGACTAATCTATGTACAGGTTTGTATTTTAATGTAGATGTACTGTAGCACAAAGTTAGATCCTTTTAACAGTTGAGGTTCCAAAAATCCTTTTATATGGTCAGTTCATGTTAATCAAATTTTTTTTAGCAGGCACATGCATTTTGTATTTAATTTTTATGTTCTTCACAACAACCTTATGCAGCACTACAGGTAGGAGGAAGGGTGCCTGGAAAGCTGCCCAGTGGAAAAGGGCCTGGGGGTGATGGTTGACAGATGGCTGAACATGAGCCAGAGTGTGCCCAGGTGGCCAGGAAGGCCAGTGGCATCCTGGCCTGGATCAGCAATAGTGTGGCCAGCAGGAGCAGGGCAGTGATTGTCCCGCTGTACTTGGCACTGGTGAGGCTGCACCTCAAATCCTGTGTCCAGTTCTGGGCCCTTCATTCCAAGAAGGACATGGAGGTGCTGGAGGGAGAAGCTTCTCTGGGTGCTGCCCCAGAGAAGGGCAATGGAGCTGGTGAAGGGTCTGGAGCACAAGTCCTGTGAGGAGCAGCTGAGGAGCTGGAGATGTTTAGCCTGGAGCAAAGGAGGCTCAGGGGTGACCTTATCATCACTGTACGGCTGCCTGAAAGGAGGCTGTAGCCAGGTGAGGGTCAGTTTCTTGTCCCAGGCAACCAGCAGCAGGACAAGAGGACATAATCTAAAGCTGCACCAAGGGGGCGTTTAGATTGGACATTAGGAAGGATTTCTTCGAGAAAAGGGTGATTAGATATTGGCTGCCCAGGGAGGTGCTGGAGTCACAGTTCCTGGAGGTGTTTAGCAAAACATGGGATATGGCACTCAGTGCCATGGTCTAGTTGACATGGTAGTGTTCACTCATAGGCTGGACTTGATGATCTCAGAGGTCTTTTCCAAGCAAGCTGATTCTGTGAACCTTAAAACCAGTGTTAAGAGCATAAACCAAACTTTGGATCAGTGATGACAACATCTTGTTAGTGCTAAGTTGCAAGTGTCTCCAGCTGTATCCTCCTTGCACTCTGAAATGCTTTGGATGGTACCTGTGAGCACAATCTCTGATGGAAAGATGTTTGCTAAGCTTATAATTAAAAGTATCTATGCCACTGATGTACTTATGCAATCCCGAATTCCAACTGTCTTCTCAATTAAATACAAATAATTAAAATGCCAACTATTAACATCCTGTAATTATGACTCTTACCAATTCCATAATTATCTACTCATTTC
>VZSU01001108.1:1049717-1083312 GCA_013398715.1 Nesospiza acunhae
CATCAGTTATAATCGTTAGCTGTTATATTAGCTGGTTTACATAATGCTTATTTCCTTCCTGCTCAACTGTATGTTACTTTAGAAAAAAACATCCTGGATCATATTTTATAAACTGTAAGCATACATAGGTTACTTAACAATGCTGGGGTTGAGGACTAAATAATTTCAACAGTACAAAGAATTCATTTAGCACCATAATAAGCAGTTTTTGCTATTATAAATATACTTTAAAATGTTGAATATTTAATGTATGAGATAAGGTAAGTGTGAATATCCAACACCTCTTCTCTTGAGTTCTACATCTGGCTGATTTTTATTGGGGTTTTTTGTTGATTTTTGTTATATTATTTTGTTGTCTTTGACATTCTCCATCCTAAGAAATTCTAATCTGTTGGTTTTTGTCTGCATTATGCTAGCTGTGTCCTGAGATAGCTTTTAAAAAATTTCTGTCTAAGGCTTGACAATATCCAATTAGTGTCTTTGGCAATTTCTTTCAGTCTGATTTTTCCTCAGGCATGAAATGATATAGTGAAAAACCAGCAACTCTCCAAAAGGCAAAACCGTCTTTATCAATTAATAGCCTTGGTTTTTTTAATAGTGTGCTCACATCTGTGGTGTCATTTCTAGAAAAACAGTCCTCCTTGAAATGTTTCAATATTTCTTATTGATCAGCTTTTTTCCTTCACTTGCTGTTTCTCACTCGTGGTGGCTGTATGGAATTTCAATTGCTTCACCCCATGATTGGTTGGCAGTAAGACTTTGTAGATTGAAGTTGGCTGTAAAGGCAAGGGCTAAACTACAGCATGAGCAGTCCAAGCCAAACAAAAATCTCTCTTCTATGTCTAAAATAAACTAAAAGGTTGTGCAGTCCAGAGTAAGGTTTGTATTTTAGGATGTGACTGCCTAACAAGCATATTGTGCGACCAGATATCTGAGCTCACAGTATCATGATGGGTTTGAGAATTTTGTCCACAGATTTGGATAGCCTCAATAAATTAGAGTATATTTTTGGCTCAGTTTTTAACAGCTACTTGTTTTATTTTATCCTGAGTGGATTAAGTGTAAAACATAAATAAAAACATCCAAATTTCCAACCTTGGAAAAATTCTCTTTTAATGATTTTTTTCTTTTGTTTCTTTCTATCTGCAAAAGGCATTAATGAATATGGTGCCTGTTTAAGGCATTGAGCTCATCCTATACATAACAAAAACTCAGGTCATTTTCCTATATAAAATTTAGGGGCACTCTATCTGCCTGCTGCTTACATCCAGTTTGCTTGGTATGACAGAGTGAAATTTGCCCAAGAGCTCAAGATTGACCTAGTGCTGCCCTTACTGAAGGCAGAGGTACTTTTGCCACTGAGAGACAGGATTAGGAGCAGATATGATCAAACAGAGCCCTTTAGAAGGCATTAAAAAACCTGTTTCTGGCTTTTAATTTGCCTGTCATAAAGAGGAGAAAGCAGTGAGAATATAGTTTTTGTGATCTTTGCTGCTGAGGATTTGTAAAACTTGAAAGAGATGTGCCGCATAAGAGTGGTGCACATACTATGCCCTGTTTGCAGGACAGGTACAAAAACAAAAATAAGAAAATAAACCCAAAGCATTTTAATTATCTCTTGCTGCTATCTTAGAAAATAAATGCTTAGAAGAGCTGAATGAATGTGAGGATCTTAAATATTTTATCAGTGATTAGCAGTGCATTTGCTTTATATTGATTTATATATGTTGGTAATTCTCTGCAAACATCAATCTTTATCCTGTTCTTCATATATCATGACTGAGCAATCATATATTGCTTGCTTGCCGCTAGACTCATTAGCATATTATTCACCTTTCTTTTTATTAAAAAAAATGAACCAGAATACATCAAATCTCCATCTTACTATGGATATGTAAAATATCCTTCCCCAGTCAAAACTAACTCTTAATTTTGAAAAGAAATTTCATAAATTGCTTTTTTGTTAGCAATCAATAAAATCCAATTTTAATCCCTTAAAATTGAATAAATGTGTAGCTCATTAACCATTGTTTCTAATTAGATGCAATATAATTTTAGGAGTTTTTAAAGAACTTTATGTATCATCTGGTAAGTATTTTGGATGAGTTGATTATATAGATTTAGAATTATAGGTTTATAATTATATCAAATGACATTGAATCTGAATCACTCTACCATGGTGGAAGAAAATTTGAAGTTTGATCTATCCAAAGACAGAGGACACTTGCATTTCAGCTTCAGAATTCCAACCAGGTATTTCTACAAGATTTTGCCCCATATTCACGGTGATCTCTTAGGGATGGGTTATTTAATGACTAAGTACAAAAAGTTCCTGTTCTAAAACAGATAGATTGACACAAACTTGAAAAATTTATCAGGGAGAAATTCCAAAATGATGAGTTTGTGGTGAAATAAAATCTCTTTTCTCCAACTAGTTTAAACAAGTAAATTAAATTTTAAAAGCCTTACCATTCAGATACCATTCACTTTTTCCATTTTTAGAAATCGTCATTGTTATATGTGCAAATTTATTCTGTATTTCAGATACTTTAGAGCACATATGAACTTAGTTTTGTTTGAAAGTTGAGTTTCTGTTATCCAGCTAGCAAAAACCAAACAAAATTTTAACTGTTATCTGACTGGAGGGTGAAGTACCTTGCCTATTTTGAGGACCACTGTGGTTTCTGTAGTAACAGAAGAGGAGCCTATCAGCATGCAGAGCTTAATATTCCCTTCCATTTCTGTTTTTTACATATTTAATAGTAGGACACTTAGAATTATTTGTAGCTACTTAAATATAGATGTCAGACTGATAGTATTTGCACTTCTAATTACTATGAGAATCAGAACTCTACCTGTAAACTGCAGATCAAGGTGACAATCATCAATATATTGATATGTAAACCACTGTACTTGGAATTTCTAACTGAACCATGTGATACCTCAGTTCTGATGTAAGAAAAAGGATTTTACTTTATGGTTTTATCAGTGCCATTCAGTCACTGAGAATGTGTAGGATTGCTTTGAGCATGGGTAGACTCATTGTATGCACAGTATTTTAGAATCAATTCCACAAAATTAGAAATAGGTGAATTTCATATGATGAGACCTATAACCTCTGGCCAACCTGGCCAGAGATACAGAATATATTACAACAATAGACTACACCTTAAAAAGGGGAAACATTTCAGTGAAATTATTAGTTCTTCCTAGAAGGAAGAACTAAGTCAACTGGGCTTATCTAATATAAAGAGAAGAGAAAAAAGGCAGCAGGAAAATTGAAGGGAGCTATTCATCATAGTGTGGTAAGATCAGGCAAGAATTATACAGTTCAGTTTTCAGCAAGGAAGTTTTCTACTACATATTATTGGAAAACTTGCTAAGGGTGAAGATAATAAGGAACTGTAATAAATTGCCTATAAAGTTTAGATTTTCCACTTTGGAAGCCTTCAAGAAGTGATTGCTTGATTTCTGTCTTCAGGCACAGTTAAGGACAAAACAAGTGCTTTAATTCCTGTCTGCTATGATTCCTGGATAATTTCCTTTGATAAATTAACTGTGAGACTTCCAAATAAAGTTAATATATTTCATCAGTGAGTGCTTCAATATAAGCCAAGAGAAAACAAAGAAGCACATGTAACAAAAGGAATAAAAGGGAGAGTGGTTCAGAAGATAGGATTTATCTCAGAGCTGTTGTTATACTACTACTACCACAAAAAGTGTTAAGGTTTTGCCAGTGACTTTTATGAAAGATAAGCTAGTACTACTGAAAGCGTGCTTTGAAATGCCCAATTCTGACAATATGTACACTGTAATTCAAAATAATAATAGAATAAAAGAACATTAATACCAAAATCAAATTCATTATACAGCTACTCTACTATATTGTTTAGAGATACCTCCCAGTTTTGTTGCTATTACATACGGTATGTTTTCAGCAATAAATACATTGAGGTACTTCAGTACAAACAATTCTCTCTCCTCCACAAGATCTTTATATATAAATAGGTTCAATGTATGCCACAAATTATTCACAGATTGCACAGGAAGGCAGCATTACTTGATTTTAGAATACACTTCCGAATCTGTACAGCAGACATTGCAGGTCTTGAGAATGTGCCATTTCAGATGTCATTTCCTAGTTATTGATTTCTCCCCTGCTTCTGAAACCTATAAAGAGATTTCTCTATTGCTGTTTTTCCATGAGAATTTAGAACAACACACTAGGATCTGAACATGCATATAATCTCCAAATCACACTGTTGCCTCCTCATAAACCAAGCTAAGCTAGGTAATAGTGCTTCTCTTACCCAGTTTTGTCCTGCTTAATAGTCCACAAACTACTTATGATAACACAGTTGAAGCAATGAATAATAGAACAGCAGATGGAAATAAATGTCACTGCAAGCAGAGTAATATGCACATCTAGGTCATAAACAGTAACTGTCTGCTGCCTTGGGAAGGAGAGATCCTAGAACACCTTTTTAGTAAACAGAGCATTCTTACTAATTCTAGATTGTGTGATTCACCAGAAAACTCATTTCTCTGTGCTTGTTTTTGTGCCATGCACCTCATGATGTCTTCCATGAGTGATTCTCTACTGCCTTGATACATCTCAGACATGAGACAGCTGAGCAAATGGAGTAAAGAAGAGAAAGAATGAAGTATATACAGCTAGGGAAANNNNGGAAAGAGTTTTCTCCCAGGCACTATATTCTCATAGTTTCAGCATTCCTACAATTAATCATTTTGACTCAGGCAATGTGACATGCATACACTGAACATGATAGCTTTTCTTCCATCCCAAAATTTCGCAAGTGGTTTGCCTTAGTTATGTGATTTAGTCACCATTTTGCTTTGCTAGGTACTGACTTATCACAGTCATTTTTCTTCTGTTTGGGCCACTTTGTCTGAATTTCTCAATCCTTCTGCATCATGCTTTTTTTTTTTGAAGCTGTGGGAAAGTCAAGACATGTCTAGCAGAAGTAGCTAGAAAAGAGAAATTGGTTCTGATATTAAAACTGAGGTAAAGAAGGCATTAGGTACCTTTTCTTTGTCATTGTGTTTCCCCCTGCATCCAATAAAAGATGGAGGTTTTCCTTAGCCCTTCTTTTGTTGCTAATGTATTTATAGAAACATTTTTATTGTCTTTTATGGCAGTAACCAGATTAAGTCCTAGTTGGGGTTTTCTCCTTCTAATTTTCTACCTACATAACCTCACAAGATACTTGGAGTCCTCCTAAGATGTCTGCCCCTTCTTCCAAAGTCATAAATTGTCTATAAAAGACTCCCACCAGGATTTCTGCCTTGTTGGTCTATAAATACTCAATCCTAGCCTATCGCCATCATTAGCTCTAAACAATTGAAGCACTCCCTAGTATACAGAGCCACACCACTGCATCCTGAAAGGTAAAGTTTGAAATGGAAAAATATAGTGATAGCTTGAGTCTAAATTCAGAAATGTGAGGTTCTGATTGTATTGTGTTTTATTGAAAGTGACTACATTCTCGATACGAGAACAGAAAATTCTTTCTTATCAATAACCATTAAAAGTGATTTAAAAACTACTTAAAATTTTAATTTGTTTTCTTACTTGTTAAAAATCAATACACTTTGTCTTGACCAATTTGAATAACTTTGTATCATTGGCTACTTTTTGAACATAATATTTACTCTCATTTCTAGTGATTCAGTTAATGATTATTCATTAATAAGTATGCTGAACCACACAGACCCTCTCAATTTTACAAAGGTTACTTCTCTCCTCTGAGAAAATGATCAATTATTCTATGTTTCTGTCTCGTGTCTTTCCCTTAGTTATTTATTCAAGTGAGAAACACAGACCTGGTTTGACTAATCACTGAAGCAAGATGCCTAAGAGTATAAAAGCATTGCTGCTGTGATAGAGTTTATTAGCTGTGATAGAGTTTGTTAGAACTGCTCACTCTGCCTTGTCATTATCCAAGAAAGGATTAATACAGATTTACCTATTATAAAAATTTCATGCCAAGATCGTATAAGAAAAAATAAAGAGAAATTCCCCATCAATGTCTTCAGTGCAGTGCAGCTTAGTGTGTTCTCAACAACATAAAAAGTGCTAGCTAAAGTGACATAAGAAAAGATAAGTAGATGGCAGTAGTTATTCACTAAACAGGTCTGACTTATCCCATATCAAAAGATTTAGCAACAGTTCTTCCTAAAACAGTAGGAGCCAGGACAGCTAAGTTACTTGTTGTTCTTCAGTATTCAAGAATAGCTCAGAGGTGTGTCTGTAAAGAATACTACTTTGTTATATATTCTCCCTTGTCTTATGGCTGCCACTGAAAATGAAGAGAAAAAAGAAATCTCCAAGGCTGAGACACATGCAGGAATTGTTGCATTCATTCGAGTGAGGTGAAATGGCCAGAAGTCTCAATAGTGTTGTGATAAATAAATTAATCCATCATTAATGCAAGAGATCCACATGTGGTCCATATGTGGGCTAAGACATGATGAAATTATTTGTTCTTCCAGTTTGGTTGGTTGTTTTTTCCCTTTTTTCTTTTCTTTTTTCTTTTCTTTTTTCTTTTTTTTTTTTTTTGTTCTAGTCCCAGTAAAACGTTGTGGTTTCTGACACTGCTAGGAATATACTGTTTTTTTTCTGGAGTAAATTTACTTTTACTTGCTGCTGCTTGAGGGTTAATGTTAAACAAAAATGCACCAAATATGTGAGTCCAGATGTTTAGAACTTAGCTTGAATTTACATAGCTTACTAAATCAAGAATTCATTCTCAGTTTTGAAACCAAAACCAGTGTAAAAATAAAAGCAAGCTATTTTGCTATAATTATAGGCAGAATATTAAAAAAAATAAGAAAGTTAAAGTTACAGGTAAAATATGAGTAAAATTTGCTGTGTAAATTACTATGAATATAAGGAGTCATTCATAGAGAAGCAGAAAAAGCTCCCGATAGTAGAAGGTAGATAATTATAACAATCTGTCCAAATATTTCACTATAAATTAACTGAAAAGGAGTTATAATGAAGAAAGACTAAGATCACAGTTCATTGAACGGTTCAATGTAGTTGAGTTCCTGAAGTGATATGGTGTGGATTAAGGGCTCAACTTTGTTGGGTCAAAGGATTAATTGTCCTTTTAAGGTGAAATTTCACAAGGTTGCTGAGCCAATTTAACGGAGAGTGGATTGGGGGAATGAGTGCCCCTTCTAGCAGAAGCAATTCCCTGTTATCTGGAGAGACTTCCCTTTTCTAAAACTTTAGCTATAATGCCTTAGTGTCTAGAGAGAAGTGGGAAAACTGTGGAAGTCAGGAGAATAAACCTCACAAGATTCTGAGGGGGTAGAGAAGGAGAATTTATTTTGCCTAAGTGGGCACTGCTTCAGTTGAAAACCTCACTTATCCATCACTTAGTTTGGATGATACTCAAAGACCTTGTTGTGTTTATAGGTAAGAATCTATTTGTAAGTGATTTAATTGTGCAGGAAAAAGACCCATGTCTGTAGTGTCTTAAATATACTTAATGGCATTTGTAATATTTGAAACAATTTGTGATAATTTGTAACTTTATGTCATTTTTAGGTTGTATTTTTAGGTTCTTTCATATATTTGACTCTTCATTCAGAGAGATAACCATAGGACAGTTTTAATACTTGAAGAGAATAAAAAATAATCCATATGACCTTGCCTAACACCACCTGTTTGTCACACTGATGCCTGAAACTTAGGTATTCTGATTGTCAGCCAAGTATTTATCCCTGCTCTGTTTTTTTCCTAGGTAACTTTATCAGAACTAGTCCTGTTGGTGTGAATAATGCAGCAGCTACAGACCACTGCTTTTTTAATAAAGAAATGTAACCCTTACTAATACTGCAGTTGTTGATAATGGGAACGGAGGTATGGCTTACAAATGTGAATCTCAGCTTTTGACATTATAAAATGCATATCCAGGTGAGGATTTAAAAATTTACAATTCCCTTTTTAACTCCTTCATAAAAGCTTTGTCTTGTTTAGTGGCATGTATCTTTAGTGGCATGTATCTTGTGCTCAGAAGATTTTCTTAGTAATAGCTGCTATTTTGAGATCTCCAAGTTATGATTCCAAGATCTTAATCTTGTACCTTTTTTTCTAGATACACAGCTTATACGTTCTGGTTCATGGTAAAGTCTTGGCTTTGTCTGTTTGTTTGTTCTCTTTGTGATTTTTTCTCATGCTGTGCTTTTTTACTTCACAGTATAATAGTGTCAGTAGGGGAAAATAACTTTAAAACTCTAATTTGCCTGTCTGAAACATAGACATTCCATATAAACAATTCATTTTGACCCACATCTGCTTAGTGTTTTCACCTTTTGCGAATAGGTTATTAGAGCAGCTCTGGTGTATAAATGTCATTTATGGAGAAGCAGGGGGAAATGCCAGGTGGTATTTTGCTGTAACAATGTGGTCTCTTCAAAGCTCATGGTATTACTGCTACTGTGTAGTGTCCTAGTCTTGTAACTAATGACAACAGAGATCCCTGCTGTTCTTAATTTTTCTGAGGTTTCTATAAATGGTGCAAAAAAACTCATTAGAGTTACAGTGCTTTGTGCAGGCCTCTTTTCTTTTTCTTGATAACCTCTTTGTGAAAAGATTTTAAATACTAGACAAACACATATTTTTTTGCTGTGTATACTGTCTAGTGTATTTACCTTACATGCTTCCCAAAATCACTTGGTAACACTGCAAATCAGTCACTACCGGTAAAATGGAAGACCAAAGGAGCTGAGGTTCTCAATGACAGAGATAAGAGGTGATTTGATAATACCTGCTGACAACTCAAGCTCACAGTTTCTGTTTCATGTTATTCTCATCTGTATTCTCCATGCTACTCTCTGTGCTCAACTATTAAGAGATATACAAGATAATATGCAAATACTTTCATAACTGTCTATGTTGAACCATTTTAGCAGTAGAAATGTTAAATATTGTCAGCAAATATAGTGGAAATTATATTTTAATACTACTATGATTGAAATCAGGTTTGGGAAATAGCTCCAAATCATCTATTTTTAAGAGTTCAAATGCATGAAACCTTAGAAGGATCTCTGCCTATGCCTCTAGGGGTAGAATTATTTTAGACAGAGTCTCAAGTATTCAAGAGACTTGAAAAAGATGGAAGCATCCAATGTAAATCTCTTCAGAAGCTACATGTAAAACTCTTCAGTTCTTTTGAAGATTTCAAATACATTTTTTAATATCTTTTTCATTATATTATTTCAAATGCTAGTTAGAAATTGAAGGGAGAAATGTCTATCAATTTCTCATGAAACCCTTGTGAACCCCTTCTTTCTCCATCTTGAATGAAGTCACTGGCATTTAAAGTGGGATACCTCTCCAGGAGGCAATCTGCCTTTCACTTGCACTTATTATTTCCTTAAAAGTCATTTGAAATAGGCAAATAAACAATCACAAAATTTCATGTAATTACTGCACTTAATTTTGACATTTCCTGTTAATTAGTGAAGCATAACAGGTTTCCGTTTTTTTCATTATATTTAATTTAATAAACTTCTAAACACTGGAGGGGTTTCTGAACAGAGCATTGTTACAACCCATCCCTGTCAGTGAGGGTAACTCAGGTTCTTGGTTTAGCTTCCTCAGAGGGTTCGACTAACCCTTTAGGTTTCCCTTAGAGTGAAATGTCACTGAATGACTGGTGTTTATAAATAAACACACACACATACGTATATATATATATGGTTTACTTTAGTACAGTTTTGTTGCAATGGAAAGAAGGTATGTAGCCGTTTTGGTTGATATTACCTACAGAAATGAAGCAATATAAAGGAATAAAAATAACACTTCCGAAAATGTATGGGGGAGAAAAAAAAGAGAAAGAAACTATAAGAGTAGAAAGACATTACCACCTGTTGATCCAGAGATGAAATTCGATTTTTTCAGTTTCAATGTCTGCTTGCCAAAGTGATGGTTGCAATCTTGATCCACCAGGAGTGGGGAAATTCCATGAAATACAAATTCCAGCTGGTTAAAATACACTGAGGTTAGATGAGAAACACCCCACTGCCTCCCCTGGGTGAAGTTTTACTCTCTCTGTTTCAACCCTGTGGATCATGCACAGTCCTCTGGTGGAAGGCCCCAGAAATGAGTCTGGGGGGTGCTTTGGGGGTCTTTGATGGTTTAGGAGCCCTTCTAAGTCACAAAGCTGCCTCTTACACTAGTGCAGTTTAGCCTGCTATGCCCAGTGAGAAGGGGTGAACGTTCTCAGTCCTACTTATGTGAATGTGAATGTCCCATATGAATGTGACCTGCCCCAGGCTGGGCTGGGGAGAGGACACTGGAATGATTAAAAAGCACTATCCCACCTAGCAGGATCTGCTTATCATCATCCATTTCCCTTATCTGGCTCAAACCCCAGAGCCTATGATGCCAAGTGTTCATCCTTCTGCCTTATGGAGATTAGAGGCTTTGCCACTATATGCTCAAAACCTCCTCTCCTGCCTTTCTGGGGTTGCAAACCTGGTCCCAGCAAAGCACCCTGCCACCTCCACAGATGGCCAAATATTTGAGCCAGTAAGCATTAACATCCCAGTCTCTCACAAGCACCAAACATTTGAGAAGGACAGATTACTCACATTTGCTTTTCTGACTTGCTATACATTGTGTATTTTGGCTTATTAACATTATGTAAGTGCCATATCTCAGCATTTTGACCATAAAATAATTGCATAACAAACCAGTCAAGTAGTTGAGGTTGACCTATGAGTATGTTTTTTTCTGGTATTACATTTTTTTTCAAAGCCTGCTTAAGTCAATAGATTCTTACTGACAATGCTATTTCGGACATGAGCTTGAAAAGTAAACCTGTCTCATTCCTCACTCAGTGTTGTTATTGAAACCAGGGAGGAATTAGTCACTACTGCTGATTTTCAAAACTGAAGTTCCACTCAGTCTTGAGAACCTGAACTTCTCTGAGTAGGATTCTTGCTGTATTTTAATGACCTGTAAGTTAACCATCATTGTTTAACAGGTCTTTAGGCTCCTTCTCTGCTTGTTGCAGATAAATAATGCAACTCCACTCTGAGACAGGAATGTAAAATAGATGGGCTGATTTAGAAGAATATAGATAAATAAAGATCATACTTGGGTAAGACTGAATCCTATTTTTTATTTAAATTCTCATAGTTTCACCCCAAAATGAACCTCTGACTAGTTCTGTAAGCATATATTACAGTAAGTAGCTGACTTTAGATCTGTCAGTAAGGAATTCTTGAGACAGAATGTAGAATAATTAATAGCCATTGAAAATATTGAATTTAAGTCTCTTCATTCCATATTGAGTGCTCTAGTCACCAGCTTGTAGACATATTTATGTCTTTTCTTTATTTAGCCTGTAATTATTCTGTACTTTGAGAAGCAATTTTCATAGGAGAGCACCTTGTTCCAGACTAGGTTATAGCCTGGTTATCAACTTCTCTTCATGAGATAGGGGCATATCTCCTCAGTCAAAAGACATAATGAACCTTACTGTCTTCTATGTTAAAGGTACCAGAATTATGCAAAATACAAGTAAGGCATCACTTCCACTTAATGTACTCAGAATCCTGGCTACCTCAAGAAAAGTGGTATCTGAGCAGGGTTTTGTAAGAAAAAAGTTATATATTTGAGAACTACACTGAAAGTTAAGTGTTCACTCTCTTTGTGCATCTGGCACGGTGTTTCTGCTGGCTTGGTCATCTGCCTCTTTCTCAAGATTTTTTCTAAGGTGTTTCCTTACCTATGTCAATTCCCCAGGGAAAGTTGTTTGCAAGTTTTGGTTTTAAGCCCGGCAGAGATTCAGTACTGGTAAGGATATTTCAGAAAGATAACACATTTTCAATGTGTCTCAAAACTAATGGGTGATTCTTTATTTGTATCTTGATTAAGTCTTTTTTCCTCTATCTGTGTTACAATTCAAAGAAAAATTAAAAGTCTATTTCAATGCCTGATGTTTAAACATGACATTAACAAAACTTGTCTCTTTCTCACTACAAGCTCTCTGTAATATAGCATTGAATATGTTTATATTTCCATTCTATTGTTTATGAGTAAATGCAGAGAAATAGTGGTAAACCAAACTGGGATCTATTGTGATAGACTGAGACAGTACAATAGTACTGCAAGCTAACTTAACCTTTTCTTCCCATCTTGGTATGGCAGTCTAGAATTACCCTCTGGAAGGATCCCGATAAGACAGGTTGGAATACAGAATTAACATAAGGAAATGGCTTATCATGTGCTTTATGATGCTACCCTAAATTCTCTGTCCATTGGCAGTAAGGCTTAAACTGGATTTTTTTTTCTCAGATATATATAAGACTATAGCTTCTATAGTGATCTTCTTATTCTAAAATCTTTGTACCCTGTTTTCAAGGTCTATTATGTAACTTTACTTTTTGCTGTTATAAACATTCTAAAAACCAATATTTTTGTTATTTATAACCTTACAGAGTGAGATTTGCACCCATTTAATTGTGTGACTGCATGTATTCAGGCACTAATTTAACTTCTACTTAGTCTTGATGTCCAGCAAATAGAAAAATCTGTGTTGGTTTTGAATTTTGTATGCATTGGTGTGTTTGTCCTTACTTTCCCAGAAGCCCATCATGGACAGCTTAAATATGTGTACCAAATTATTTATACAGAGAATTAGTAGTATGACTCTGAACTAATTCCCATTTGCCTGCTAAACAGAAAGAATCACTGGGCATCTTGATAAAGTATTATTTACCACTGAGGACAAAATTTTGCCTCTCGGGACGAACAAATCATTAGGCTGATTTGAAAAGCACCTATTTTATTTGTCAATCTGGAATGAGGGTCTCCTGTGTAAATAAATGAATGGCCTTTCTAGAAGCAGGCATACATCTCTGCAAGTTGTGCCAAAGCTCATGTGTATGCTGTGTCAGTGTGCGCCATGTGCATGGATGGATGCAGGATGACGGAGCGCGAATAGCTCACTGCGTTGTTGCTATTTTTTCAGGAGTTATAGATACTATTCCAGAATCTCAGCTTTTCACTGTCTCAGCCTGCCATGTCATCTGCACGGTACTCATATTTTTTCTCTCATTCTGCACTAAATTTGTAATTCTTTTAAATGTGGTGTCGTACATAGGCTATTACTGTGCTCACTTGGTGCATAACTGCTTGTTAGGTTGTGGCAACTGAATTATGTGCCTTAGACCTCAGTTTTTTTAATAACTGTCTTTTAATCAGTCTCTGTTTCAAAAGTGGGGTACTTATTTTGCAGGAGTGAGGCAGAAGAGTGGTACTGCTACCCTTTTGTCATGCTTCTAAAACAAAAGGGAGTTTGTTCCAGTGTAAGGAGAGTACTTGATACTGCTTGAATACAGCTGGGAGCAGTGGCTCTTTTCCTGGATCACATATATTTATTTAATAAAATAAATATATGACACAGAAACAGAGATGAATCTATAGAATCCATAATGCAATGACAGATTTTGCAGGAAAGAGGATTTATGCTGCTGAGTTCTATGGGGAAAAATAAAATGAAGATAATAAATACTAAATTCTCTTAGCAGAGTGTAAAGAAGTAAAAAGGTTTAGCAAAATTGTTCTTTTAAGACCCCTTAAGATAAACAGAATATTTTACAGAGCTTGATCCCTAAATTTGGCTTCTGGTACATCTGAGGCTTTTTAGATGTTGACAGATATCTTTAGCACACTTGTATATGTAATTTCACACATCATCAGCATCTTAAAGCCATTGAATGATGGGAGATCCAGTACAAGATGCATAATAGACATTTTGCAAACCAGGTGATCTCCTGCTATAGAACATCCATTTCAGGTAATAACATAAATCTTATGAGGAGGAATTTTCTAATTACTATCCAAATTATAGTAACATTTCTGGTACATTCAAAAAAAATGTTATGGTGGTGTTTGAAAAAGAAAAAATACACTCAAGAGAATAAAAGTCTGGCACAAACTGCCATACAAAGGGAGTAGCTGATCTCCGTGGGATGTTGCAGATGAATGGACTTAGAGAAAAAAAAAGAATGATGGATTACATTTGATCTTTGAAAATATTTAACAAACTGAATATACAGAAACCACATAATATTTGTAATTGCAAAAAATCACATCATTTATGGATGTTTGAGTCTTGAACGTGTGATCAGATTGGATAATAATCCAGTGTGAACATGCCTTTTTATTGTTTCTGTCTGACACACAGCTGTAAAATTGGCTCAGAAATGCTATTTATCAGACATGAAACTATTCTTCTGAAAACTAATGAATGAAGTTTATAGGGTAGACAGCACATTCAGCATGAAAACGAAACATGTTTCTCCTTCTATGGTTCTATGAAAGTGGAAGAGATGAATGGAAATATTATGCTTCCATAGTGCTAACATCATTTCCATAACTGCCTAGGATAACTATATTTTTTAATATCTGTATTCCTCAAAGCTTTTTAAAATGCACAGAATTTGAAAAGAGGGATTTAAAATTAGCTTTTGTGATGTTCAGGACACTTAGCTGAAAGTTAGCATTCTATTGTACTATGAATGATGTTGCTATCCAGTATGGTATTGAATTTTCATTTCACATGAAAATAGTTTCAAACATTGCTGAAATAGGGCTTAGTGGTTAGTTATCTTGAGTTCTCAAAATAGTAAGAGCCACCAGCCTTATTGTGATCACTCTTAATATCTGTGCAATTAACTGAAAATTAATCTCAGGGTTTAAATTCAGTCATTGCCTTAAGTGTTGGGATAATGAACTTCATTCAGATGTCAAAATTGTGAAGTTTTTATTGAAAGTTCCCCTTTAATGGGTATATCTATGAATTCCAAGTGGAATATAAAATCCAGTATTTAGATCTAAAGTTGCTACAGAAGATGAGTATGAATCATAACCCAATAAGTAGGGACAGTGTGTCTTGAGAGTCTTTGCAGTGGTCAATACTCAAGTTATGTGATGGAATATTTGGTGTCTCTCTGGTTGCATTTGCAGTCACTGCAAGCTGCTGTTCTGTGTGTGGCAGCCACATCAGGTTATTCAGCTGCTGACCTGTATGTCTGTTATTATGGACTACTACAAATTGAATGAATCTGCAGTTTTAAGTCAGCATGAGTTAGAGCTGTTCCCTTAAGGACTTCAAATCTTCTTAGCATTCATCTTTGCAGACAAATTTTCTCTTCGTTAGGTCATGTAACAATGCTGCCTGGTCTTTCTAATTCACAGACACCTACTGACCCTTGTTCTCCTTGAGCTCTGCAGACATTTTCCATTCAGTGTGAGGGTGAAGCTTAATCTGTGATTTCTGATTATATGCCTCTTAGAAGTACTGTGGTGATTTGTCACATAAGTCCTGCCTCCATAGAAAGGATTTCAGCCCTTTATGCTCCTAGCAGATGTTCTGTACATACTTTTCTGGAAACTAAGCGAGTAATGTAAATAAAAGAAGATATTGTTTGTCCTTAAACCCTGTATTAAACCATTTACTGCTCTCTCAGTTTCTGAATCGAAATAATCCTTGTAATGTTTCTAGACTAATTTTTCTCGTTTCTTGTACAGCTGCCAGTTAAGTTGAATAAACTCAGGTACTAAACAAAAGAAATTGTAAAAAATATTTAAATGCAGAGTGTCTCCTATAGTTGGGCACAGCTTGTATTATCTGTGAGACTATGACATGTCCAGTAATTGATACTTATCTTAAGTTTTGTTATTAGATTTACTTCGGATGTAACTGAACTTGTCGCTAAATTCAACATGTGGGTTGTAATGATATTGCAAAGAATTTTCCACACAAGTTGCTCTAGTGCTTTTTGGTAGAGGTATTTATTGAACTGTATGTGTATTGCACTAAATGCAAATAGTTTGATGTCTCTCTGATAGTTGGAGAGTTCCACAGCCATGTCCTCTGTCTTTACAAATTATATACAAATGTAATAATACTTGGGACCAACTCATGAACCAGTTCCCTTTAATCTGTAGCATGTCCGTCGACAGCATGCACATGGCTTTCTTCTTGTTTTACCACGTTATCAGCAATCATATATTAAAATATTATAGCTGGTAGGGGCTGATGCTAAGCAGCCGGTAAAGTGATAATACCTTGAAGAAGGAAGTAGGGATTTGGGTTTTTTTTAATCTTTTACTAAGACAGGCGTAGTAGAGTCCTTTGAACAGTCACTGAGCGATTTTGATGCGGGTGTCTACCATCACAAGATGATAGGGATGTTGGTGCCATGGCAAGATGATGTGTGGTCATGCAAAGGGGGCTGTCATCCCTGTTCAAGGTGGCAGGAAGGTGGCACAAATATTTACTCACATTGCAGCCTGTAGTGCCTTTGGGAGGAGATTGACAAGCAGGATGTTGTGAGCTGTGTGAGTTGCTCTGACGACTTATTGCGGTTTTCAGTCAGGAGATCGTGTGTTTCCTCTTTTGTGTAATCTTGGTGCTTGTCTACCCATCTCTAAATCAGGTATAACTTGGTCTTTGAGGTTTTTTCTGCCATTGCTCTGCTCTGAGAGCACGTAGTGAAGTTTCCATGTTAGATGATTCCTTCATTATTCCTGTTTGCCAAGAGCATTGTTCTCATTGGTGTCTA
Source organism: Nesospiza acunhae (assembly GCA_013398715.1). NCBI lineage: Eukaryota > Metazoa > Chordata > Aves > Passeriformes > Thraupidae > Nesospiza > Nesospiza acunhae. The sequence continues at coordinate 1,066,332 of VZSU01001108.1, forward strand.
TATTATGCTGCTTTTGCTCTCATTATAAAAAGTTCCATGTATTCCTTTCTCTTCATAATGTGAGAAAGGTCATAGGTACCCAGGGGTGTGATATCTCTCTATGGCAGTAGAAAATGTCAATGTGAAATAAAGAATTTGTCTGCATTAATATTCACTGTGGGAATAAAGCCTGAACTAGGAAAACTTGTGACTTGCAATGAAAATCAAACTGTTTATGTTCATTTAAACCAAACTCAGCCTTTTAGCACTAAAAACATCTGCAGCTGGAGTTTTTGCATGCTATAAATGCTGCTCATGTTGTCATTTCAGCCCTTATGGATCTATTTCCATTTATTCTCCTGAAAATATTTTGCTTTTCAATTTGAAAGTTTTCAGGCTCACAGTTTGGGTCTTATATCCTCAGAAGATGACTGGACAGAAGAAAATACCATACCTTTTAATACTATTGGTGCTATTTAGTATATTACACATTTACTTGGGATTTTGTATTCTGAGTGTGTTTTAAAAACAATAATTATTTCCAGAACTCCTTTTTGGGAAATTTTATGGTGTTATTACTAGTATGTGGAATACAAAATTAAAATAGAAGTGGACATTTTCTCACAAGAAATTTCTTAAGTTCTTCAGGTGATGGGTTTGGAACTCACGGACTTGGCACCCTGAAATCCCTTTCAATAGATTATTACATCTAATGGAATGAAGTTTGGATAAATGAAGTTCCTCAGCATTCTGCACTGGCAGACTTGTGGCAGAAGCTGACACTATTGATTTGGTGGCACTTTGACTTGACAAAGAAGGAGTTGAGATACATCTATAAGCTCAAATACACACAATCTGCAAGTGGCTTCGTGTATATTTCAAGAGACTGGGATAGAAGCCAGTTTTCTTCTGGCAGCCATGTAAGACTGTGCAAAGGCTGAGCTAAGTCATTCATCTTCACATCGTGACCATGCAGGCATGTCTGCAGAGAGAAGGGCTTGTTTACAAGGGAATGGATTGTACACAGAGCAGTGTCTAACTCCTGCTAGGATCGAAGGAATTTCTTATGTGAATGTGAGAATCACATGTGGCGCAGAGCAAGTGCTCTAGAGGAATTAATCTCCTTGGCAGTTCATCATTGCAAAACTGTTTCTGTGCATTTTTAGATGGCTGCATATTTTACCACTATTACAGGAATCTACTGTATCATTAATCATATTTGTTTTGTTTTGTTTTTTTTTCTGGAGTCTTGGCTGTCGTAAAGTAATGAAAATACCTGGTAAAGTATGAGCACATCATCCATTACTGTTCAAATATAAATGGTTTTGATAAGGTTTGAAAGAAGATGAGCCAAAACCCCCAGCTGTATTCTGCAAAATTGCAGCTTTCAGGTAACTCTGGAGAAACACCCAGGCTTTGCATATGAAAAGAAGTGGTCTTTGTCAGCTTTTAAAAACAGGCATGCAATTTTGTTAACTGTTAGTGACAAGCTCCCACCTAAGTCAACAAAGTCATTTGGTGTGTGAACAAATTGTACAAATTGCTTTTTTTGGAGCTGTGTTTATCTAACATTTGGATTCTATGAGCCTGGGACTAAATGTCAGTGGTAAAGTGGTCTCATAATAAAACTTTCTTCTTAGAGAGTTGCAAAAGATATTTCTGTTAATTGTGGCAAGTTCAATCAATTACAGATGTACAATATTTTGAGTAGAGACATGTTCTTCCACAAATGCTTAAATGAAATATTAACAATAGTAAGTAATTTTTTCTCTCATTTCTTGTGTTTAATTAAACAGATTTATGTTAAAATCTTCATCTGCCTGCTAAACCTTATATCTCTGGATTTTCATTTAAGGTAAGATCTGACAGATAACCAGACACATTTTTTACATTTTTATTTCAGAGTAAAACTATAAAAACATGTAAAGATAGGGACTAGAAGTGGGTATAAGTAGAAAAGGACAAGGAGGAGATTGGAGATGATCACTTTCAAAAATCAAGAGGATTTCCCTGCAAAATTATTTACCCATTTTCTGACACAATTTATAAATATATTAGCAAAAACAAGGGCATAACTATCTGAGGAGAGAGTATGGCCAGTCATCAGTTTGCTACAGTAACAGTGTTGTTAGCAGATTTTCAAAGAAATAATTTCCTGCTTAGTCTTTTGTGGGTTTCTTCTTTTCTTAGTGGGATTTTCAGACATCAAGACATTATAGGTCTTCCTTCTTTTTTATTTATTTTGTCTTTCATCTCCCACCTCCCCTCTAGTAAGATGCAAGTTAATAGTATGAACATCTTGCTTTTGCTCCTTTTTATATTGCCATAGGCACTTTTTCCCCCTCTGCTTTTGGATTGTGTCTTTGCTTCTCATTTTCTCCATCTTTATATAGTAGCATATGGAAAAGTTATGTGAAAAATGTTCTTCCTTAAAAAGTAGTCACTTTAGAACAGTAAGTTCCAGCATGTAAAGCATAAAAATGTGCCATCAGAGACCAACCCTTCCTTTGCTGTATGAGGAGAGGCTGAGATCACTTGGTCTGTTCAGCCTGGAGAAGGGGAGACTGAGGAGAGACCTCATCGAGGGCTTCAGCAAAGAAATGCAAAAGAACAGACCCTGATCTCTTCTCTGTGGTGACCAGTGACAGGACCTGAGGAAATGGCCTGAAGTTCTGTCGGGGCAGGTTTAGGTTGGATATTAGGAAAAGGTTCTTCACCCAAAGAGTGTTTGGGAACTGGAACAGCTCCCCAGGAAAGTGTGCACAGCACATAAGTGACCATTGCCTGTGTTCAAGAATCTTTCAGACAATCAGGCTCATCGCTCTTGGGGCCATCCTGAGAAGGGGCAGGAGTTGTACCCAGTGACCCTTTTGGGTCCCTTCCAACTCAGCATATTCTATGATTCTGTGCAGCCAGTCACCTTAATGCAAAAATTAGAATTCATAATGGAACTTAAAACATATCCATATTCTCTATTTCTCTAGAGGCTCTGTCCTGTGAGTAGGAAAAAGGCTTTAATATTTGATGCCTTTAATATTTGAAACAATATTGTCGGACTTTTCTCTCTATCTGCTGTACATACGAAATACTTCAAAACTCAAATTTGTGTTAATAGTTAAAAAAACTCACAGTGAAAGCCATAAGCTAGGCCTCTTCCAATATTTCAGTTGAAATACCGGTTAAAAAAAAAAAAATTGAATAATTAAATTTTGCTCCAAGAGGATGCCTTTTTGTTTTAGGTGCCTCAAATATTTAGTCTCAGAAGCAGCTAAAAAGTCAAAGAGTATGGCTAATTCCTGGCAGTGATAAAAAGGCTAAAGAAGCAGATGTTCTGATCCCACTTGTCAAAAACATGAAGACAATATATTTTGGATAAAAGCCCATGAAAAGGACATGGGTTTAGCAACATGAAAGAACAAAAACTAACATGTCCTTCATGAAGAATGTCACCATTTTCCATGAATACTAATAGAACCCAAAGTCATTCTTTGCACAGTTCCTAGCTAAAATATGTATTTTCTGCCTATTGGTAGCATCATACTGGTTGTGTTACCTCAAACTACTCTGATTGACTGATATGTTTCATGCTAATTCCTTGGGATTTAATTATTAACATTCTTGAATATTACTATGTTCTTTCTCGTTCTTTCTTTGTTCTTTCTGTGATGGAAACTCTTGCAGACTCCATATGGATGATTGTGCCTAAGTGTGATCTGTCTGTTTGCCCTACAGTGAAAGAACTGAATAATTAATTTTAAATCAGTTGGAGTTATGGCATGCTGAAAAGAAAAAACAGGATCCAAGTAAGTTAAATCTTTATTGCTGGGGTCAATTAAAGAGTTGGATGTGGAATAATGGTATGGTAGAGGTATTGTGTCCAAATGAATTAAGGAGACAAGATCTTCATTGCTTTTATGAAGTTGTGGTTAGTATAGTTTCAGTTTTACTCTGAAAAATTTGTTCCCTTATTCTGTACAGATTTCAAACAAATCAAAGCAAAATGTCTAGACAATATGTTACTTTTAGTCCTGGAATAAGGCACAAGTGAGGCGAGATCCCTGTCCAGGAATATGCAAGTAAGAAAATTTCTAATAATAAATTGACGGTTAAAAAAGTAACAACTGCCATCAAAGTGAGGACTAATCTATGACAGAATAAACAATTACATTTTGATCTTAGATAAAGCAAATTGCTTATGTTTTTGTGGATCTATTTGAACTTTGGAAACAGAAAATGTTAACATGAGTGTTAGTCAAGAAGATGACGCACCACTGCCTTGCCATGTTCAACAAGGTGCAACTTATTAGATAAGTCACATTTTTGTACATGTTAACACGTGCTTATATATCTTACTGCCCACAATTGCTGGGCAAGGGAGAAGAGTGACTAATGAATAGCACAGAGTTAACAATTTCCAGAGAACAGACAGCATGGTGATAAAGGGACCATAGTGATAAAGGAACCAATTCCACTGCTTCTTAGTGAATCAAATGCTACCCCTGGAAATGCAGATTTATGACTAAAATGTAAATGAAACAGTCATTGTTGGCTTTGACTAGGTATAAGGCACTGAACAAATGGAGGATTAAACCTGAAGCAAATACTCTTTATGTTACAAAATGTCTTTTAAATAAAAAAGCTGGCAAAAATACACTAGTATAGAATGGAAACATCAAGATAAATGCTATTTTTATGCTGATTTACTGGAAAAGTCCTTGAAGAAAAACAATTCCTTTGCATAGATCATTTGATGCTAATGCCACAAGAATTTTCTTTGCTATGGAGTTTCCATTGAGGTAACTCTCTAAAATGTTTCATTTCAGTTACATTGCAGACAACCCAAATATGGCAAAGGAGATTATTTCAATTTTATTAATAACTCTAAATAATACTCAGAGAACAGGGAAGATAAATCTCAGGGCTAAGCAAATATTAATGCAGTGAAAGACATTCAAGGCAGAAAATAGTGTGAGGTAGGATGCCAAAGACAAATACTTCCCAGGGTGATTATTCTTTTAGCAGATGGTGCATAGAGGTCTAGACTGGTTTTTGTGGCACAGTAGGTATCACACAGCACATGTTGCTCTAAGAATAATGAAGACATTTGCCATCCCCAAAATTAAGGGGAAAAATGCATCATGCTATAAGTAATGAGCTGTCTGAGTTATTTTTGACTCAGTTTATTAAGAAAAGATTGGAACAAACCACAGCAATAAATCTCTAGGACACATACATCCCAGACTGATTTGCATTCAAGGTCATGACAAAGTTCAGCAAAAATGCAGATCTGAGCAGAACAACTCTTCATGTATCATGGATTGCTGTGTTTCTTTTCTTTTTAGGCAGCTCTAATGAATAGTGATGATTATCATGCTGGATAGGACGTTAGGGACAGTATGTACTTGTGCATATTTGTCTTGCAGTGTTTGTCACATGCCCACTTGTAGATTTCTAGCTAGACTGGAAAACATCCAACACCGAACTCCACAAATTTTTTAAAAAAACCCCAAAGTAGCTGTTGAGTCATAAAGAATATTTTTCTGAGGAGACATTCATATTGCTTGATTTTATTCATCCAAAAAAATGATGCCTCCCACAGAAACCTATCTTCCTGTGTTATGAATGAGAAAAAAAAATCATTTGAAGTTGTAGTTTAGGACCTGGGAGCTCATCGTGTATGTCATCTGGTGCATGTCATCACTAGATTCAAACTCCATTTCAGTGATCTGATTTCTGTGGCAAAACCAAAGTACTTAAATACACTTCAGCTCATCTAGGATCTTAACTGTCTCCATTAATTTTATGTGGAGATAAGTATGCCACCTCGATAATTTTATTTAGGTTTTAAGGTTAATCAATTAGACAGTTAGATACCCTCTGAGCAGTAGTTACCCATATAGCAAATCTGGATAATTTAATTTACATGTGATTTTAGATGGCACTATTTTATATCTTTTTATAGTTAATCAGGGGATAAATGGCAGTAATTTAGATATACTAAAAAGTAGAATGTGAAATATACCAAGTCTTCAATGAAAGCTAGAGTGAATTTCAGGGTTTATTGATGTAAACCAGCTTATTTTTTAACATGCAAACCCTAATTTTCACTCTACTAATAATTAGTCTGCTTTTCTCTCTGGAGTTCATCAGTGTGGTCTCCATCAGCTAAGTGATGCTGCTTCTGTTGTGTGATAGCTACACTGGGTCTTGTTTGCTTCTATTTTATTTTTATGCCTGGCAATATGTAGCCTTTGCATTCCTGAGATTGTAGTCTTTAGATAACAAGGTTGCAGCAGATGAGAAAACTATTCTTCCTGAGTAAGAGAATAATTTCTTATATATAGGGAGAAACAGTACTGCAGAGAGACCACTAATCTGATAGATATTGCATATTTTTACAGAAATATAAATACATTCCTCCTTGTGAAGGAATCTCAGGAGTCATACTCATTATTGCTATCATTACCAAAAACTTCTGGAAGAAAACCAAATAATTAAAACATCCATCACCAATGAAATCTCTAGTCAGCTAGTCTCTGCATTAGAGGACACTGACTAAAGGATGAGGCAAAGTCAATTTAATTAATTTCAAAAATACTCCTATAAAAATGGAATGAAAAAACATGAAAATGAAGAAAAAATAATTATATTTTTTGACATTTTTTGAAACAGGGAATAGAGATGGAGGGATTCTTTTTTATTCAAAATTATCAAGCTGCCAAAAAAAAAAGAAACTAATGATAACCAGTTAAAAAGAATGAAAAGCTTTTTTTTTTTAGTTGTTTTGTTTCTATTCAATTTAAGTTAAAGCCCTTAGATTTGCCATGTAGAGCAAACCCTAAAGGCAGTTTCATTTAATTCCTTCAACAATTTTTACATTCAGAGAAAATTCTTACAAATCTTGTGAGTCTCTCCTTCTGCAGTGTTGAAAAGATATAGTGTGAACAAAGGCAGACAAGGATGTGGTGTGCCAAATGAATCTGTTCCTCAAGTGTTTCCGTGCCTCTGTAAAATTGCTTTTTTCACATAGGCTGATTATACAGTTAGCATATGAACATTTTCCTGCCAGTGGTATTTTGCTGAAATAAATACCCCAGGAAAAGCAATACTTTTTGCAGGAAATTTCCATTTAATTCTAGGTCAGGTCAACTTTAATGTCCCTATTGCCTGAGTCACTTTCTTTGTTCTTTTATATTTATTTCATTATATAGAAACCAGAGAGCCCAGATGCACCAGAGAACATGTGCCCAATTCTGCCTCTGTATTTGGATAAGTGGGTCTGATTGCTGCCATCATCAGAGGCTGGTTTCCCTGGACAGAAAATCTGCACATGAGGATTGCACAGGAATGTGGGGAGCTGGAATGGGACACCTGAGGAACCGAATGTTGTGCTGTGGTTAACAAGCCTTTACCCTTAGCAGCCTTTACCCTTAACAAGCCTTTTACCTCAGCAGCCTCTCCTTTCTGTATCTGCCTTTGAGAGGAGTAAAGAGGTGCTGATAATTACTTTGCTACCACATTTCAGCATGGTCTTGTCCAGTTTATGTATTACTTTCTTGGGTAAGAAGAGCAGTGAAGGTAGCTGAGGATTGCTTGTGCTAGCAAATGAAGGGTCTCTGGAGCACAGTTGCCACCCAGTCTTCATTGCTATGATCTCTGCCTGAGAATGCCTCTGTCTTTTGTAGTTATGTGCTTAATTTCTCCTTAACCATAATAATCTCATCTGTGTTTGACATATTTTAGTAGAGTGACTCAAAGTTTTCTATCTCTCTTTCTTCCTTCCTTCTCTACCAGTGATGCAAATTATTTTCCTATAGAAAGTAGGAAACCTGGACTGGCTATGTGATTTTGCACTGCACTACAGACTCACTAATAAATCTTCTGGAAACTACAGCAGCAACTTTAAGGGCTTATAAAACAAGCTGGACCAAAGGTGCCACTGTACAGAGCCAAGTTGAAAGTCTTCATACGTTCAGGTTGGATAAACTACTCAGGAATATTTCAGAGCTGACTGTATTTTGATTTTTGCAGCTGTAACAACCTAACCACCAGCCTGTTGTAATGCTGCAACACACCACTCTGTGTGAGCTAAAACAATCCCTTGTTGCGTAGTAAGGGTCAACAATACCTTTTGGAAGTGGGAATTGGAAACAGTATTAGATGAAGTAATTTAATTTCCCTTTGCTTTGCAAAATTTTTTAACATTACTCATTAACTAGTCAGGCTATATTTTTTTTGGTCATGTATTTTATGTCAACTGAAATTTAGAGTGCGTAGAATTAGACACACTGAGCAGAAGACTTGATACTGATACCGTCATTCATTCCTTACTGTTCTCTATTTCAGCAGGCAGAAAATTTGTAATTGTTAGATTTATTTAATAATTTTAGTTTACCTCACAGAGATGAGGCTGGGTAAAGGTGAATATACTAAAGACACAGTTCAAAAAAAACCCCCAAACACTCTACTACTTCTTTGAAGTGACTGAACACTAGAAGTGTATAATTTTTTAGCAATAAAAGCCTCTAGGTATCTTGCTGCTTCTGTGAAACTTGCAAGTTGCCTTAAGTAATTTAGCACTTGTCTCCCAAATAAACCCACTTAGAATGCAGATGCTCCTGCTTCCACGTATAAACATGTATCCATACCTAAGTAATGATTAATAATTAATTTTTTTTTTAAGTGGAACTGATATATAAGATATTTTTCTAAACAAGTTTATTACAAAAGCCTGCTCATGTGGGAAGAAGCTGCATGGCAATGAAAGAAGCAACTCCGTAAAGTGCTGTTTGTTCAGTGGGATCAGTGCAGTCAATTGCCAAAGGCTTCAGATAGGCTGATAAACATGGAAATATGTGTCTCACAAATATAATAGCTAAGTTTATTCGTGCTTATGCTATGTTTAGGCTTATATATGAGCACTCTTTAATCCTTGTCCTGACAGTTCTTTCTGTGATCCTTGATCAGTTCGCGGCCTAAGTGAAAAAAAAAAAAGATTTGCATTACCACCAATGTGTTATTCAATTAATATCCAAAGTGTAGCTGCTGTTTTGTGGGTCTAGGCATGAAGATGGGTTGGTAACTGCAAGGGAAATAGGCAAGAAAGGAGGTTTGTAAGCAAAGGAGATTTATTTGCATCCTTAATTTGACCAAAAAAGGATAGAGAGAAGAAGACGAAGGAGAAAAATAGAAAATATGAATGAGCAAAGAATTAAGAAATGCATGAGATTGGAGGAGAGGATTTGATGATGAGGAGATAAGCTTTCAAATTTCTTATGGGAGAATTTGCTTTTAATTCTTCAGGGGATAGGTTGGAAGAAAGTAAAGCATGTTGTGTAGACTAGAAAAGTACTTCCATTTTATCACTTTTCTCTTTTTTAAAAAATAGCTGTAGTCATTACAGTGTTATAAAAGGAAGCAGGATAAAGAGTTAGTTTGAGCAGTGAATCAAAGGGGACAAGAGGCAGCTAGGAACAGAGATGTCTATTGTCAACTGGAACAATGGAAGAACCTAAAGTAAAGGGGTTTTACTCAACTTCAAAGCAGATCCACTAAAAATAATTTTTTTAGTGAATAGTATGTGTGCCTAAAGTATTAGAATGATTCAATTTATTAACTTAATGACCTTCTTTAAGGTATTCTATTTTATTTTCTTCCTCTTTTTGGTGCAGTGTGTATCTAGTGATTAAAATTCACAAAATGTACATGTGTATTATCATGTCACAAGTCCCATGTCAGTCAACTTAAATCCACTCTTCATTCAGGTTACTAAGTTTTCTACTTTGATAAAATAAAAAAAAAAAGAGACCTCTGTTAAATCCTGATTTTGTTTTTCAGTTTCAAGGTGGAAAACATGGAGTAAGCTGTAAGTAGTGGTGCTTTCTGCATTATCTGAATTTAAAATGCAGAATGATGTCTGTCCTCCAGACCTGATTTGTTTCCAGGGTAAATCAGAATATCATAACAGAGTTTCTACTATACTGAGGTTTTATGACCAGTTTTTTCCTGATTAGTTTACAGCTTTTTTTTTTTAAAAAAACCAACTTATTTCATGTGTGTAACTGCTAGTATTTATAGACCGCAGATTGTGTTATGAATTAGATTAAGGTCCTTCAAGGTTATAGAACTGCCTTAGCAACACAATTTCCCTCCTGAGCTGTGTTTCAGAGAAAGGAAGTAATACTGCTGCTGTCATGGCTGCTGAATTCATTGCTGCCAGTGGCTCTGAAAGCCTTTGTAGAAACCAGCAAGTCAGTAGCAAGTCTAAGACAGAATATACATTTTCAAAGCAAGTCTAAGACAGAATATAGATTTTCAAAGCAAGTCCACTAGTAGCAAACTGTGAACACACAGCGCAAGACAGCCAAAAAGTTACACCATGAATCACATCAAAATAAATAATTCTGGAAGTCATCAGTAACAGATGACTGTGATGAAACAGTAAGGTAGGGAATGGCAATTTTAAATTATAGCAGGTGCAGTAAATTAAACTGGAAATGAGGGAATCCTAAAATATTGTAATTGGCTTCAATTTCAGATGCAGGGCTGCCCTCTGAATGTTCAGCTAGAAGACAAAATGAAACCTATGAAAAATAGATATGAAGAAGTGCTACTTTTTGCTGGGTGGAAGACAGGGAGGATGGAAACACACTGTGCTTTATAGGAGATTTTTTTCAGCTGTGGTTAAGGCTGTAAGTAACTGATAACAGGTGACCTAACTCAGCATGGAGGAGCTCTAACCCAGTTCTGGGAGAATTTTGATAACAAATTTTTTTTAAATGTACATTGAATTCAGGAGTAGATTTTTAATAACCTGTTGCACAATATGTCACCAGCTGCTATCAATATGGAAATTCAATTAATCCTAACACATTTGGAATAGTTATAGTAATGTTGTAGCTGCTGTAAGAAGAGCTCAGTTGGACACAGGGCATTTTCTTCTCCAGCTGTCTCTCTTCCAATACACAAGGCTGTGGTGCAGATGGAATTGCAGCCAGACCAGGCTTGGCTGTGCTCTTGCAGAGCTGCTTGGCTGCTTGTGCTGCAGGGAGGGAGGAGCTCTGCAGAAAGCCGTGCTGGGGAGGTGCTGGCACCAGTATCTCAGTGGTGAAGTGCACTTGCTTCAAGGCCGAGGTCATTATTGTGAGATCAGAGACTATCCTGAAAAGAAGGTGCTCAGAAGCCAGAGCTGCTCCGGTGTGATATACCTGCATGGTGCTGGGAAAGGGAACCCTCAGGCTGTGTGTTTCCCAGAGAATTGTTACAGAAGGAAAGCTGTGCCTCTTAGTTGTCTGTGGTAACAGCTAGCTTCACATCTGACTTACATGAATTGAAGGTAGTTTGTGTGCTTCCTTAAATCACAGCTTGCAAGGAACCCAAGAGCTTTTCTCAAAGCTCCCTGTACCAGAAGGGCCAACATTGCCCCCAAATTTGCCATATCAAGTTGATACACGTGTACAAAGTCTTTGCCTGGAAGTTAGAAGCTGAACAAAGCACAACTGGAAGAAAACCGAAGAATAGCATGCAGTGGATGTTGCCAACTCTGAGACTAAAATAATCTGTGTCTCAATAGAAAACACATGATAGATATGTTCTAGTGAAAGGTATTTGTGAAATACATCACATACATTTATACTTTAATGGGGAGACTGTTATGACTAACACATATTGTATGTGGTCTTTCAGGGCCAAAAGATATGTACTGAGCAAATAAGGTAGATTTATAGTTTAATAGCCCTTTTTGAGGACATATAACAAGATAAATTTGAAAAATGTAAACTCTACCCTCTCCAGATCAGTAACTGTAAGTAACCAAATGTTTCGGTTCAGAGGAAATTTCTCTTATTTATTTAAAATCCATAACCTTAGCTGTTACTGTGAAAAAAAGTATCAGTGCAGCAATCTTTAGTAGGTTAGCAGCATTTCATAAATCACCAGGTAAATGGAATATTTCAGCTTCTGGAAAGTTCAAACGTTGTCACTAAAGAAAAAACTCTCCTTGCATAACAAGTCAATGTGCCCTAATTAAAACAAAACCCCCACATTTTTAAAGATTAGTATACAATGGGAATGTATGACTTGAGTGTTCTGGTATGAGAAATGAGGTATTGCTCAGGTCTATCCACAAATTTTGATAAGGAATAGGAATTCTTAAGCAATTTTTAAAGTTGAATTGCAGTTTTTGACATTTTGCATCCAGACATCTAAGTAATTTTCTTTTGTACTGGTGTTACTGTTATTTTATTATAAACCAGAATTCCACGTAAAAATGGAGCTTTATTGTGCTAGAATTTTTGCTGTGTTAAAGTAAGAGTAAAGTGCAGCTGTCAATTTACAGCCTTTAGGTTCAGGTGGGTAAAAGCTGTGAAAAAGTAATCTGCAACTTTGTGATTGCTTGAGTCCAAAGCATGCCTATTTGTAAGACTAAGAACTAAATATGTGTGTGATATGGTAGTTCAGGGAGTTAAGGAGGAATAGGTATTATTGCTAACCAAAATAGTTTTTCAGAACACTCAAAATAATGCATATAGGAAATAAAAAAAATCAGTCTTAATTTTTGTTTTCTGTGCCATATCAAGTTTATTTGCACAATTATGAAACTCTTGCTATCTCATTTATTAAGAATCAATAGAAAAAGAAACTGGCCAAGAAATCACAGTATTTAACAGTCACAGAATTGGTCAGGTTGGAAGAGACCACAGTGGGGGGATCTGGTCCAACCTCTCTTCTCAGTCAGGGTCTTCCTAGAGCACATGGCACAAGATTGATTCCAGAGAGTTCTTGAAAATCTCCAGTGAAAGAGATTTAGCATTCCATGAGCTAGAACTTCCTTTCTATGTGGTGTATTTTTAGTTATTTCTGAACCAAAGTGAAAAGTTGGCAACATAAGAGACAGTGTATTCCAGATATTTCAGGGGTTGTGTCACCTTCTGATCCTTCCCCTAATTTCTAGGCCACGTGAAAACTGAATTTGGTTCTGAAGTCAAGGAAAGCCTACACTGCAGTGGGGAACTTGAATCACGTCTTTAATCAAACCAGGAGAGACAGGTAATGGAAGCATCTGCAGAAATTTTGGTGTGGGCTGCAAAGGAGAATGTTTGTTTCCACATGCTCCTTTTGGCCATCCCGCAGTGGGGCTGGAACAGGTTGGTCTATTCCTGCAGACATTCCACCCCCTGGCCATGGGGCAGTGGGACCTTGACAGCAGGGTGGCAGTAGCAGTTCTGAATCTGGTGATGGACAAACAGCCCACAGTGTCTGTCCTGCCATCTGGGAATCACAGCAGTCTCCAAGTGCCATTCTACTAAACTGAGTCTTGTTGGTGCAAACCCTGAGCCTAGTAACAGGAAAAATAGCTGTGGGGTTTTTTTTGTCTGTATAATTTACACTTATAAGCAGTTTTTTATATGCTTTTTCTTTTTGCCTGGTTTATTCAATGCTAAATGACAGTGAAATTCTTCCTAAACATGTTTGAAATTGCATATGTTTGTGAGGATATATCTCAAAGTTTTCTCTTTCATTAAAGCCCAAAGAGTCTTTGTTAAGTCTGCATTTATTCTCCAGTTGTGTGGGTGTGTATGCGTGTATTTTCCTTAAATTGTATTTGTGCAATCTCATTTCTTCAGTGAAAGATTTTGAAGCAATAAAATGTTGCAACTGCTACCATAGCAATAAGGATCCTAGAGTACCAAGAATTTAATCTTGTTAAATTCTACTGTAGGGTTGGTACCCCTGCAGCTACAGCATCACTGCCCTTTACTCAGTGAATTTTTTGTTGTTTCTTTGAAACATGGAATGAGTATGGCATCATATGCTATTCATATATGAAATAGACATGTCCATTAGCAAAGGTACTTCACATGAGAGTGAAATGTGACTGGTTATGAGAATAAAATGGAGGATCATTACAAGTCCCAGGAAAGATACAGGATGTGGCAGTTCTCTAATTTATGCAACAGGAATCTAAGAATAAATATGTTCAGGCTGTTGCGGTGTGTTTTATATGCTTTTTATAAGTTTGTGTTAGATAACTAAAGGTTTTAATAATTATTAGACTTTTGCCTCAGACCCTTTTCCCCCCCATGCTGCCGTTATATGTCAGTCATTTGTTCCCTTGGTTACTCCCGCCTTTCTGTATCTAGTTTTATGTCTATCAGTTAGACCCCTCCTTGTTTTTCTCATTATCTCAGTCCCCCCTCCCCTGTTGCTTTGGATACCCGCCTGCCTGTCATCCTCTGTCCCCACCTAAGGACCAGAAACTTCTACCATGGGCAGGGGATGATTGGTGCAGGTGGGCTGACCCCTCCCATGTTTGCACCCCATTGGTTTGTGTTCTATGTCAATTATCTTGGAAGGTGTGCTGATTTGTCCATTGTTTAATGTTCCTCCCCTTTTGCAAAGTTACTTAAGTTCTGTATCATCGCGCCCCTTTTGCCCTACCACCCCTTTTTGCCCTTTGTTTTCCTTTCGGCAGTTCGTTGCAGCTCCCCACTCCTACCCTAAATAAACCTTTTCCCTGCTGCCACCAACTGCTGCCTCCCGTGCCTTCGTTTCCTGGCTTCCTCGCGGACCTGCAGCGGGCGACCCACCAGGTGCCGCATTCCGCACCTACGCCGTGCGGAGGGCACCTAAGCCGACCGCAGCCTCCTTCGCCCCTGCACTTGGGCAGAGGCTTGAGTGGCCGCACGGTTGGCCCCTGACCCTGTGGCGGCTGGTCTGTGGAGCCAGTCGGGCTCGCCAGCACCCACGCCACATCAGGCCAAATTAGTTGTTAAGCTGTTAAACGAGTAGAAGGGAAAGGAGCATGTTAGCAAAATCTTACGATTCCTGCATGACAGTTGTAAGTGTATGGAATTATTACAATACTAATTAAAGTCTCCCAACAATGAATATACCAAAGTAGGAAGCTTTGGACAAAATCATTTGAACAGTCAACCGTTGGTATTAAATAAGAAGGGGTTTGTAACACTGCAGAGATGTTATGTGTGTATATACCTGATTCCTTAGCATTAAGAGTGACAGGATATTACAGTGAGCCAAAAGTCTGTTGTGCAAAATGAAATACGTTCTTTTGATAAATCCACCCCTTGTTTCAGAAACTTATTTCCAAACATTGGACTCGAACTCTGAAATTTGTGAACTAGATTTTGTATCAAAAGATAATTAAAGGACTCCTAGCGCTCCAAGTCAACCTGCCTATGCTCAAATTTGATTTGAGGTCTTATGTATTGTATAGAAATCACTGTACATGAGATGAATGTTATGCCATAGTAAAAAAATGTGTCATATTCACAGTAGGAAAAAAATTGATTTACATTCTGATTTCTTTTTTTTTTTACTTTAAATGTTAAATATTAAAAAAATTCCAGTTTCCTCAGTTTATTTTTAACTTGTGCATAAATCGCCAAATAGAGAGGTTTCTGAAACTGCCCACTATTTTTCTTTCCTTGCAAGCCAAATGACCCTTTCTACAATGAAATGTAAATGTTTTTATGTTTAACATCAGGTTAAGGAAAAATCAACTTCCCCAGATCTCTTCTTTCCCCATGCGTTTCTGTCTCCAAGTGGTTTTTGAAAGTAAACCTCTTCTCATGTTTCCTCAGGTGCTTTGTAACACAACTGTGAAAGCAATGTTGTGGTTTCATTCATATTGCATATCTCAGATACTTTACTCTTTTCCTGTGTACAGGATTAAGGATAGAAGATGGATTCTCTGACAAGGCTTGGCATGACTTACAGACCTATTTCATTTAATCTGCAGGTGTTTGCTTTGGAAGGCAATTAAGCATCTCTAGTCTTTTGAAGTTTCCCATACATTAATATCCCCATCTGTCTCCTTGCTTTTTTGGTATTTTTACTGTGTTTCCTAACATAAAGATCAATATTGAAAAGGTAGTGGCTTCTCACATCCTTGTGGATTTGTGATGATTTATCTACTATAAATGATTAACCTAATAGAGTCTGAGAGCTATAATAAACATTTTTTTTGTATGCAGTTATACTGCTGTTTGGTACTTGCTTGTGGGATAGGTGTTTATAGAGGTTATTAGAATTACTTAATATATAAACCTTCATTAAATGACTATAATATTGGTATATCTTTTCCTGAAAGAACATAACTGTGCCTCTGCCACAGCTCCTTCCACTGTGGCAATTGGCAATACCTTAAACATCTGCTGAAGTCTCATTGCTTAATCAGTGCTAAGTTTGAAAGTCAATATGTTGAAATAGGAATATTGGCTTCTGGAACAATGCTTCAGTAGGAATTACACATCTATTGTTGTACACCATGATGCTGCATCTCATCACAGTAGTATCTCAGGAATCAGAGTTTATAGCCAGGAAAGGTATCATAATGTATTAAATACCTCGTGGTGCCTACAAAAGAAAAAATTGTCAGATAGCTGGGTTACAATCATGAGTTCTTCTATTTGTCACTAATAATGTATAATTCGCAAGTATTACTAAAGTAATCTATTATCTATGTAATTATACAAGGAATGTTTTTCCAATTGAAACAAATTTTATATGCATCAGGAAATTATCTGTAAATATCAGAGTGTCCTGGTTTAGAGCAAATTTGGGAGAGAATTCCCAAAGGGGCCTCGGGTAGGAAAGCAAATTCAATCGGCCCCTCCACCCAACTGCTCCGGGAGAAAATACCTCCTTGGAGAAAAGTGGAAAAAACTCTTTATTAAACAATAAAACCTAAACAATATTAAACAATAAAACCCCTTGCCACTCCAAAGGAGACGACAAACTGAGAAAACCCCATCCCCGGGTTGCAGCTGAGCTCACTCAGTCTCCGATCAGTCCCTCAGTGCTGGCAATGTCGCAGGCCAGGCCCGGCCCGGGGGGCCACAGGTGCAGCTGCCGGTGCTCCCCTGGGTGTTCAGGCCAGAGCAGGTTTGAACAGGTCCAAAGAAAAGGGAAAAAAAAACACAGTCCAGGGAACTTTTTTGCCTCAGCTAGCTAAACTAACTAAAAGCAAAGGAGAGCTCTG
>VZSU01001109.1:2325-36612 GCA_013398715.1 Nesospiza acunhae
CGGGCACGGGGTCTCTCCCTGGGATCAGTTCTGCTCCATTTGCACCTTGCAGTTCATTGTCCCATTCCAGCTTTAGCCCCTGCAGTCCCACCCTGCTTGTTTTTCTCTCTCCAGCCCACGGTGTTTGTGCTCTTGGGCTGAGATTTGGATCATTTGTCCTTGGTGCCCAGCTGGAGCAGGAATTGTTTTGTCTCCCTGCTCTGTGCACAGAGCTCACCATCCCCTCATGTGAACCCAGACCCACACACTAAGCAGCACAGAATGTGAAAAATATGAAAACTAAAAGCTGAGGCACCAAGGCCGAGCATCCCTGTGCCAAGGCTGCTCTGCACTCAACACCCAGGGGGTGAAGGAGCTAAGCAGGAGGAAACATCCAAACGGAGGTTTCCTTCCTCCTCCTCTTGGCTTCAAAGGTGTTACTCAGAAATGCCATTATTTGCTTGAAGTGTGGGAGCAGCAATGCCTGTGCAAAGCAAAATATTATTTTCCTGCATTTTAACAGCTGTTGAAACATAACCAACACTTGTGGTTCCAGCCACAGTTTTCTCTCTCTGCTCTCAGACAGCATCAAACACGATATTGTGATTACAAGATGTGTTGTTTGCTTTTCTGAGTGCTGCAGAGCTCTCAAATCCCTCATGATCAGGAGAAAATGAAAGATCTAAGAAGTCCTGGTGACTCTGAGCAGTCCACAAGGGAATGATCTGGGGGGCAATTAATGTTTTCTGCTGTTTCCCTTCCCATAGTTCTGAAAGTTTGTAGCTTCCTTATCACTTTCTTGGCTCCAAAGAGAGCAGGGAATTTTCTCACCCTCTACTTCATTCGCTGCGAAATTGATAAAAAGTTGTAGCTAATGGGAGTCTGTGGAACACAGATGGATGAGGCACTGGGAGAGGCATCAGGAGCTCTAACACTGATTTATGGGACAAGTGGCGTGGGCTCACTTGCAGTAAACCACTTGAGCATTGTTCACAATCTTTAAATTACATCCCCAAAGAATTCCAGCTGAGTGCTGGAGTCCCCAGGCTGTGCTTTCTGCTGCTCCCATTCCTCACTGAATCCTAAACCAGTCTCTGCACAAGGCCCAGCTTTAAGAGGACATTTGGAGGGTAGTGTTCATTTTGTGACCATCTTTCCTCCTCTGAAATCCACATTTCCAGACCCTTTCCCAGTCCCTAGGATATGGTTTTTCTGGGAAAACTCACTGTAGTACATTTTTAGGAGAAAAGCCTTTGGGGTGATCAGCTGGAATGTTGATGGACATCTCATTTCTGCACCTGGTCCTGCTGGGTTGGGAGTGGGAGCTGTTCCTAAGCCAGAGGATGGAAATTTTATTTTTCCCAAACTCTAGGTAAAGCTGGTTTTAGAAACTCATGGGAAAATGGGACATAATGTATCCCACAGGTAAAAGCTGGGACCAACCTAGAGCAGAATTATCACCCTCTGCAAGGCACAGGAAGAGGGACCAGGTTGCACCAAGTTAAAAAATTGTGCTGAATCTTGTGTTTGTAATTGTGCGTAAGTTGTTCAGCCTGAACTAGGAGCAAGAAATGTGCTCCTCTAAAAAAAAGAAAAAAAAAGGAAAAGAGATGATTCTGCGCCATATGCTATGAAATGGAATTTTCAGGTACTCAGTGAAATTTTGAGTAAAAGCTGCATTACCTCTGTGAAGGATGGTCCTGAAGGACAGCAGGAGGGAGCAGGAGTGCTCTTTGTGGTACTCACAGTCTGCTTCAGCTTCATTTCATAATCCCCTATAATTGGATGTCGTTTTTCCCCACGTCTTGAGTGCTCGTTCACCTTTGGAATGCGTTTTGTGCTCAATGGGTGGAAGGTGTTCATTAAGCACGAATTATCACTTTGTTTAGCTGCTGATTGAGCTGAGAGCCTTGCACAGGTTTATAGCAGAGCATAAACCAAGGCAGAGAGAAGGAAACAATCCTTCAGCTCAATTGGGGATGGAGAGAGGAGCAGCTTCACTGCTGAGTCACTCAAGCTCCATGGAATGCACCTCATTTTCCACCTCTCTGCTACCAGAGCAAGGACTGGTGTTGTTTTCTTCGCATCTAAAACACACCAGCCTCAGAGACTACTCTAACCTCCTTCATCCCAAACATCCCAAGGTGTTTAGAGGCTTTCTAGGGGAATCATTCCCCATGGGACAGATGGTGGTGATTGCTCACTGGGACAATTCTGGGCTGTCTGAGGTGGGTGGGTGGCTCAGAATCTGTTACCCAGGGGTAAAAGTGGGCCCACTGCTCAGAAGTAACAGGTCAGGATTCTTTAGTGTTGTCTGAAGAGACCTTTGCAGGTGTGACAGGGGTTTGCTTCTGGGTGATACCCACCAGACCAGCCAGAAGGGCGTGAACTCTCCAAGGTGTTCATGGCACACGGTCTGGTTTCAAACTGGAGCACCAAGCCAACTGTAGAGCAAGGACAATTCCCTGAATTGCTGCAGGCCAGGCCCCAAATGTTATTTCCATAATTTTTTTCTGAACTGAGCTGTGATCCTGTTCTCCTCACCCTGGCTGTGTGGCCACTGAGCCACCAGCCTTTAATTCACCAGAGTTAATCCCTCCCTGCCACATCTGCACCTTCATCTGATTCCTTGAGAGGCTGCCCTAGAACATAGACTGGACAGAGCTAAAGAATAAAGCAGGGATTTATTAAAAGGATCTCCTCCATGGATCCACCTTGGGCAGCACAAGAGCCCAGCCAGGGCTGCACCCAAGATGAACAAAAATGGTCCCAAAATGAACCCAAGATGAACCAAAATGGTCCCAAAATGCACGAGCGCTCCCGGGGTCTCTCCCTTGGATCAGTTCTGCTCCATTTGCATCTTGCAGTTCATTGTCTCATTCCAGCTTTAGCCCCTGCAGTCCCACCCTGCTTGTTTTTCTCTCTGCAGCCCACGGTGTTTGTGCTCCTGGGCTGAGATTTGGATCATTTGTCCTTGGTGCCCAGCTGGAGCAGGAATTGTTTTGTCTCCCTGCTCTGTGCACAGAGCTCACCATCCCATAATATGAAGCACCATCCCTGATATGAAGCTCAGAATTGCACACTAAAGCAGCACAGAATCTGAAAAATATAAAAACTAAAACCTGAGGCATCACATCCAGCAGGCTGAAGTTTCCTCATTTCACTTTGTTTCCCTAAAAGCAGCCAGCCATGAGCTCATTGGTTGTCACAGATTCTTTTAAGGCACCCCCCACCTCTGCTGGCTCTGTATTCAGGCAGGCACAAGGGTCAGCAGTTTCCCACACCACCATTTCCTCCTCATCTCCGGCTCTGCTTCTTCCAGCCTGGGCCAATTTTTCATTAAGGAGAGCTCAGCAGTAGAAAGAGCACACGAGGCAGCAAAAGCAGAGTGGTTTATTCCCCTTCCCACTGCCATATGATTCTTTATTTTGAAATGTAAGCACAACATGGGGCATGCTGTTCTTCAAGCCACTGAATTGGTGACTCTCCTCTCTGTGTGTTGTCACCAGCAATCATGGATGGGGGAAAGGCAATCTTTCCCAGTACTGATCCTTCCTGGGCAAAAGTAATGGAAGCCTGAAAGATTATTCATCCTCGTCTACTCAGTCTCATATGGTAATTTTTTTTTTTAATTAGAATACAAAAATATTTAAAATTTGCACCATCAGGAGGCTGTCTAAGCACTGCACTTTATTTCATGCCTTTAAATCAGAGCTGCATGAATCAAAATATTTGCCTTGCAATTGAACAACCACTTTACTGGTTAACCTGGGCTGTTCCCTGGAATGCTCACGTGTGGATTAAATAAAAAGTAGAGCCCCAGGGTTTGATTTGTTCCTGCAGACTTTCATTCTTCCCTGTGTGAGGATGGTGAATGCTAGTCCTTAACTGGGGACATTTCTTTCCAGTAATCAAGTGCCTTATTAGCAATCCCTGGAGCTGGAGCTTGGAGAGGCTCTCTGGGCCTGGCCAGGGGATCAGAGGGAGTTGCATCCCCCAGCAGGGCTGTGATGTGCAGCTGGTGGGTGGCTCTGGCTGGACAGGCACCAGCCTGGCCTCCTGTGATCATCTGTCCATGCTCCTGCTCATGTTGGGATGCAGAGCTGAAAGCTTCATTTAGTCCTGGGTGTCTAAAATGTCAGGTGTCACAATAGGACACAAAATGAACGACACTCACACACTGAGATGTCCAAGGTCAAAAAGGCATGTTTATTTTCAGATTTCGATATTTATAGAATTCTAAAAGTGACCCTGGATTGGAGGATGAAATTGCCACTTCTCCAACCATACTGGTCAAACCAACAGTCCAACAATTCCATCTTCCTCCAGAAAGGAAAGCAAAACAATCATTATTTACATGAAAAGTGCATGAGAAACTCCATTACAAAAATGTCAACATCAAAAAGCTGAGTAGAACTTTATAAGAACAGAGCAACACCTGGGGGGGGAATTCTGGTTCTTTCCACACAGAGCAAGGGTCACTCTGGATTGTGGTGAGTGGCCACCCTCAGTCTGTGGTACAAGAGGGAGACACATCTGGAGGGGACCTACAGTGGGATGAAGCCCTGAATTAATCCCATTTTGGGAATGCACAGCTGTACCAGGCTGGGAGGTAGCCCAGGGGCAGAGCCTGAAATCCTAATTTCAATCCAGGGATTTCAAATCACCCCTCACACACTTTGCTGAGGCCTCCTGAAGAACACCCTCCCAGAAGGAGATGCTGCCAGGGGAACAGCAAAAGGAGCCCTTTAATATTCTGTGCATTGAGCGGCCTTGCTATCAATATGCTTTTGGGATGGCAGCATTGCTGAGTTTAATGATTAAAGATGCAAAAGTGCAGTTCGGTTCTGTACTTCCCAATGAAAATTAGACCCTCCAGAGATTATGGATAAATGACTACATATCCCAGAAAGTAATTTGAGCAAGTTCCAGATCACTGACCAGAAGAAAATTCAACTACTGAACACAAAGACATGTTTCCAGCCATGAAAACTATCTGACAGGGTAACTAGATTATGTCAGATTCTGCTTAGAAGCAACTGAAAATAAACCTGAAAAATTACTTCGCAGTGGGCGACTGTAGGTGGTGAAAAATACCACTCATGAAGAATTATCATCCAAACCAGAATTACCTTTATGTTCCTAATCTGCTCTCAAGGCTTTCTTTTTGTCTTTAAAATAATAATAATAATAATAATAATAATAATAATAATAATAACAAAAAAAAGCTACAACCTTAATATTTCTAACATGTCAGCTCAGACCCCCTTGGGTTAATACATTCTGCAGTCTTGTTGTTTACTTCTCATTAAGCTAAATGTTTTATGCAAATCATCTGACATAAAGCCAGACGACCAATCTAGAAAGGCTGTAATTCCATCTGATGAGTTCATTCAACTGAAATCTGTACTTAATTTCCATAATTATACTACCCTATTCTCATAATGTGAACTGATTGCTGCAAAAACACAAAATAACTGAAATGCGTTCAGATTTAAAATATGAAAATGATATGTCCCTTTGGGCACAAGAGTTATGTTTTACAAACAGTTTCTCTATTTTCTTTATTTTCTCCAACAAAATATCTCTTTATTTAAGGCTTTGCCAGCCTCATTTAAAGACTATTAAAATGATAAGAGCTATTTCTAATGCAGTGTTGCCTCGCTAGGAAGAAAAAAACCCGAAAATTAAAAATAAGAAAAAAGCAGGGAGAAAGAGAAGAAAATTGAGGGGAAAAAAACCCACCAAACCAACACACCAGGACATTAATAATTATATTAATACATTATGCTCAAAAGCCTGAAGATTGCTGTCTTGTCATGGAGCTTAAACTCAGAACAAACTGGCTGTGTTCTTGCTGACAAGTCTAAGTATCTTTTTAATTATAGAGTCAGACAAATGAAGTTGCTGCTGCACCAAGAAAAGTCTGAGTGTAGTCTGGCTTGGAGGAGCTGCCAAGGGCCTGAACTTCCCGTGGGAAGCTCCAGCTTTCTGAAAGTCAGGCTCAAACATCTCCTGTGGTGGCTCAGAACCAGAGAGGAAAGCTGTGATCCAGTTTTGGGTTGGGTTTATGGAGGTGTTGAAGGAATCTGGTTTATAGAACAGTGATAATTCTCAGCATGCCCCTAAAAATGAAGTCACTAAGTCACCAGAAGACCAGGATTTTTATTTCTTTTTTTTTCTTCTTCTTCTGCCTGGTTGTATAACCACACAGTTATCTTATGGACAACAACAATTACAAAAAGTTGTGCTGAAATGGAGCAACACTCAGGACACCTGATGGGAAGGGCAGGGTGCAGAAGAGGTGTTTGAAGAGATTAAATGACATTAACCTGATGGTGTCACCAACCCCTCCCTCTCACCTGTAGAGAGGTGCTGTGATATTCAGAAATGTGAATTTCTGTGCCAAAAAAAGAGTTCATTTTATTATTTTTCTGTCTCTTGCATAGAACAAACCAAATATTTCCTTGGATTACTCAGAAAAGCAGTGGCTATTTTTATGTAAAAGTCACTGATCACTCTCTCAGGTTGACCCATGAATTGCAGTTTCCTTCTCCAGTGTTGTCCTGGTTTAGGGCAATTTTGGGAGAAAAACCTCCAATAGGGTTTATTCAAGTGGCCCCTCCCCTGCTGGTTCAGGTAAAAGATTTCCTTGGAGAAAAGTGGAAAAAACTGTTTATTTAACAGGCTAAGCATTCACCAGCACAAAAACTGAACAATATTAAATTGGGGCGTTCTTGACTATATCCCAATTTGTGACCAGCCATTTGTCTGTCCCCATGGATTTGTGTTACCAAATCAATTTTTTAATCTAGGTGTAACTCTCTCTTTAGGATTGCTGCAGCAATCCAGCTCTGCTAATGATAATTGTAACACTGCTTCGAAACCCTCCTTCCTTCTCTGTGGGGAGAAAAAGGCAAAGCTGCAGCAGTTTTATTTCTGTTATATTTTAATCGCTTTTTCTGATGAATTTCTGAACTTTTCTGGGTGGCAGCTGGTTTCAGGCTTTGCCTGAACTCTGTGTGCTCTTACCTTGAGAGGAGCTGAAAAATGCAGCTCGATTTTTTTTTAAACCTTCCAGAGGTTGGAGTGTGCTGCAGACAGTTCTGCATGATGGATGGTGAAACCAGTTAAATGTGCCTCACTGCTGTGAGCCTGGGCAAGGAGACTGCTGCAGGAATTCTATAGAATGCAGATAATTCTGCTCTCACCATGATGACCTTTCTGGGAAAAAAAAAAAAAAAAAGATAGCAGAATCACTTCATAGCTTTCTAATAAAAATAAGAAGTAATCCTGTTAAATTCAAGCTCATCCAGCTAAATCACTTGAGCTTTCTCATATCCCTGCTTTAAATATCCTCAGCTGACTTTGCTGAAATGAGAAACACTCCTGGGTAAACAGCAGCTGGCCCTGCTGCAGAATTACTCTCTTGGGTCAGAGAGAAGCTCATGGGGCCCGGAATTTGGGAATTTCTTAAAGAACTGGGGCAAAGTTGGGAACTCTGTGAAATTGTCCAGATCTCCACTCCATGGTTTGCTCTGTTTGTGCACTCAGCACATTCAGCCCCTTGCTGGGACTCTCAGAAGGAAGAGTGTCACTTGCTTAATTGCCACTATCACTTCCTGGAGCAACTGGTTATTCTGGTGGAATGAATGCTCATTTGTTTAATTAGCTTAATGGCCTGGAAGTGTCTAAACCCAAAAAGCTCATTCCAGCTAACTGGAAAGCTCTCTGTGCTGAAAACAAAGGCTGCTCATAGCCTCATGGATTATTAAGCTTACATTTTTTTAATCAGAACTCAGAAAAAAAATATTATTCCATAAGCCAAATCCTAGGAATTTTACAGTTGAGAGAAGTCCCTTTAAGAAACTAAATTGCATTTTGCTTTTCTGCAGGAAAGGCTAATGAGGCCAATTTAAAGGGATGTGATTTGTTCTGAAAGTGTTGGCCATTGTAGATTCCTCCATCTCTTGGAGGGAATGGCCTGATTTTACTCCAGATGAGCCTGCTTTGGATCCAGCAGTTTGGATTTGTGTGCACTGAATGATTCTGCTTTTACTGGGCTTATTTGCATGAAGCAATTTGGATGGAGTTTGGTCATAAAAGGACTCTTGCCTGTATTTTCCTGCAGTTTTTTAAGGGATAAACTGTAGTATTTACTTAATGAGGAGCATAAGGATATTTTTTCATTGTCAGTGGCTCCCTGGGATTTACCTGAATCAACCTCAGTGTTTTATTGAAACAGTGTTCACCAAATACTTATTTTTGTTTATATCTCCCCCCAATTCCATTTCCTGCCACTCCAAATTACAATAATTCAGATGAGTTGGGTTTATATTACACAAAATTTCCACGGGTTGCAGCATGGATTTGCGCTCCAGGTGATCAGAGTAAACCATTAATGGTACTTTTATTGTGGTTACAGGTGCTAACATTTCAATTTACCACACAAATAGCACTGCTTTTATTTTTATCTTGAATTTTCTCTTACTGAGATATCTGTGTGCCTCGCAGAGCTGTTGGTTTGTGATCTGGGGAATGGAGCTGCTGGGATCATTCTCTTGTCACCACAGCTCTTCTCCTTCCAGTCCTGTTCTCACTTGGCTGCTCTGCCTGGAAATTCTTATTTCTTGTTTATTTAATATTTATTCTTATTTATGTAATGTGCAAAGTGCCTATTTAAAATAATATCCAACGTAAAATAACAGAGAACATGGTTCCTAAGTCTTGTCCGGAGAGCTTCTAAATATCAAGTACTGGGAGAAGAGGGAGTTGAATAATCACCAAGAAAATGCCTCAGAGAAGGATTTTCAGATTTTCACTTAGGCACATGTTTCTGCCTCTTTACAGTCCAATAGGGCTTTAAACCCATCCCTTAAAAATGAGTTTTTAATGTTGTTTGCACCGGGTGGAACCAAAATAGTTAGGATGAAATAAAGGACTAAAGAGAGATTTGGGGGTTAGAGGTGTACCATTACAGAGAAGGAAAATATTTAGTAGGAAAATAAGTATTTAGGAATATCTGCAAATAGTATTGCATTTTACATGAAGCTCCTCTGGTAACAGCTTGATGTTTTTCCAGGCTAGAGGGAAATTCACTGGTAGAATCTCTGCTTTGCTGGATGATCTTTCTGTGAGAAGTGGATCAGGGTGGAGAAGGAGGAGGGAGATAGAGCTGTCTCTGGGGAGGGAAAAGGGATTAAATTGAGGTGTGTGGGTGGAAATCTCCTCTGCAGCCTTACATCAATTTTACAAACCCACAAATTAATTGAAGTGGTTCAGGACAGCTTAAACCATTGGAAGGTTTTACTCACTCCTGGTCTGAAAAGTTTCAATGAAAATTTACTCTGAATACTGGCTCAGTAATTGGAATTC
This sequence comes from Nesospiza acunhae, assembly GCA_013398715.1. Lineage (NCBI taxonomy): Eukaryota > Metazoa > Chordata > Aves > Passeriformes > Thraupidae > Nesospiza > Nesospiza acunhae. Next base: position 11,680 of record VZSU01001109.1, read on the forward strand.
ATGTACTGGCTACCAACTGAATGCCTAATCAGAATCTATTACTGCAGCTCTTCCTAACAAAAAAAAATATATGTTCTGGAGTGTAATTCCACTCAAATTATATGCCATGCCTATAGATTCAGCCCCCCTAATCTTCAGAGAAACAATTGTGCAGAGCAAATATTGGCACATCTTGTGCACGTCAAGCTGCCATCTCCATTGCTCTAGGTATTGCATTGCATTTGGAAAATAAACTTGATTTTCATTTTTCTCCAAACATCATAGGATAATCCCTGCATGTTTGCTTTACAAAGATGCTGTCTAATTAGTAGAACTCGAATTAAGTTCATATGCAAAATGGTTCTATCAGGTGCCCATTTCAAGCATGAGAACCTTTGGAGCTCCCAGTGTTTCTCATGGCCTCGAGTGACATTCCCATTTGCATGAGGTGTTTTAAAGCCCTTTGAGTTCACGTGCTGCTGCCTAATGGATTTAGTAACAGATCTTGCAGTGCTGCTACAAGCTGAGCCTGGAGAAGCCTGATCAGGTTAAGCTGCCCAAGATCCTTGGGATCATCCCCAGGGTCTCCATCAAATTAACTGAAACAACCAACCCCACACACAGGATCTTAAAGCTTTCTTGTACAGGTGAAGGCAAACACTTGTGTGAGAAAAGCAATGCTCACTTCCAGGAATTTAAAACATTTATTAAAACCTTATCAAAAACACAACAGAAAACTGAATAGAGAAAATATTACGGTGCCAGGAGCAGAGGATTTTCCCCACCATGTGCTCACCCACACAATGGAGGTTTCACCTTTTAACCCTTTAGCCCCTCCCAAAGTTCTGTCCATCGACTCCTTCTGTGCTGTCCAGTGGTGGAAATCACTTCCTTAAATCTCTTCTGGAGTGTGGCATTCACATTCCCTGGAAAAATCCCTTCACCCAGGTTTTTTCTCCTGGGAAGCTGAGAAGCCTCAGAGAAAAGGAAAACAATTCTTATCTCCTTTGCTTCTCCTGTGCTGAGCTCATGTGGCATGTGTTTGGAGATTGTTTACCCACAGGTGATTGTTTCATTGGATTCTGCTGTGAGTTGTTTTCACTCTTTGGCCAATCAGGGCCAAGCTGTGTTGAGATTCTGGAGAGAGTCACGAGTTTCTTTTATAATCTTTTTAGCATTCAATAAGTATCCTTTCTGTATTCTTTAGTATAGTATAGTATAGTATAGTATTCTTTCATATAATACAATATCATAAAATAGTATTCTTTAATATAATATAGTATCATAAAATAATAAATGAGCCTTCTGAGCACATGGAGTCAGATTCATCGTTCCTGCCTTCATCAGGGCATTCCCAGCACATACAATACTGGAGGTCAGGTGTTGCCATGGTAATGAGCCAACCCTCCCAAATGTCCCAAACCCAGGCCACCCCTGATAACAACACAAGGGGGTAAAACATTACTATAAATCTATAAAACTTCTCTTAACATATATACAGGATATTTGACCTGTAATTGTGAGACTCAACCATCCTATTACACACCTATCACACCTGCCCAAAAGGCACAGTGCTGGGCACTGTGCTGTGAGGATGGGATGGGAATCAGGAATTCTCTGTTTTTCTGCTGCTGGGGCAGCACAGGGAGCAGTGCCCTGAGGTGCCTGTGCTCAGCAGAGCTGTGCAGGTGTCCCTAGGGGAGATCAGCATTCTGACACATCCTGCTGCTTCCATCCCTGTGCTGATGCCTAATCCTGCCTGCTCGCTCTGCCCCTCTGAAACACCTCCCACAGCTTCCCAGGGCAGAGCTGGCTCTGCCTGCACTGCCTGCAGCTCTACACAAGCCTGCATTGTGCAGAGAGAAGGAATAAACCCATTATCTGCTTAGTCCCACTGCTGACAGTGTGGCCATGAATAATGAGAGCAGAATTTGGTTGTTAATCCTTCATGTGCAATTAATTTCTCTTTCAAGTACATGTTCAGTGCCTCCTTGAGCCCATGTAAATTACTGGTATCTGTAGCATCCTTTTGCAATTGTTTCCCAGCCCTGCTGTGTGTGGTGGGAGGAATTACCTCTTTTCAGGAGTGTGGAATGTGCTCCTGGCCATTTATTCCATGTCCCTGCTTTTCCATGGATGCAGCAGTGAACAGTTAGTGAGAAGTTATTGCCTCTCCATCCTTTCAAATTTGGCACACTTTTGTCATATCCCACCAAATTATTCTTTTCCTAGCCTGAGTAGTCCCAACTTATTCTATTATCGCTTTTATGGAGAGTTATTAGACAGCCTAGTTTTCACTTTCTGAATTTTTTCCACTTGTAATATACTCCTTTTGAGATGAGAGAACCAGCCCTGTGCCCACTATCCAAAGTCTTTCTGGGATGTGGTGCACAGGATTCCTGTGGCTTCCCTTTCCTCAGGGCTGAGATATTCAGGTCTCTGGGATGTCCCTCTCAAGGGCTTTTAGACTTGCTTTGGCTTCTAAATAATCCTTTTTATTTTTCCTGTATTTCTTTGCCTTTTGTAGGCAACCCAAGAATATTTCTGAAATATTGTTTTGCTTTTTACACAATTTGTCTGTATGCTTTTTGTGGTGTGTGCCCTTTACCAAGTAATTATTATCAAGAGGAATCATGAAATAATTAGAGCCAGCACTTCCCCCTTTTTGGAATTGCTGAGGAACGTGGTTACTTGGAAGCCATTTGTGTCTCTGGAGCTTTCCTTATTCTTTTTATTCACTGAAGAGCAAAAAAATAATGAAAACACGAAATCTGAAACTTTGTTATCAACATGAACCTTGGATTTCTCTCTATTGTTACCCAGTCCTTGTTATGGATGAAATCCAACATCATCTAAATTCCAGCCCATCTAAATTAGCAGCAGCAGATGGGTTGGGGGAACATTCTCCTTCATTTTAACTGGCATTTCCTGGATATTCAGCTGCCACTGGCACCCACAGTTGTGCACCAACATGTAAAACAGAAATGATTCCCTCCTGGCGAGGTCCAGATGAGCTTTGTTCAGTTCTCAGTGAGCCTCCCCCCATTTTGTGCAGGAATGTTCACCTGTGAGGCCACAATGAGCACGTTCAAAGGCAGGGATATTTCACTTGGATCGTCTGAAGGGATGACAACTCCCTGCATAATCAGAATGGCTTTGCCAGCCAAACTCAGCAGGAGCTTATTTTCTACTTCTAGTTCATTTATAATCCATACAAAATTTCACTGTTCTTTCTCTAAGGATATAGCTTCACTTTTCTATATATTTTATATGGACTTTACATTATGGCTTCTTAGATGAGAGTCTTAATGTGAGATCATGCATACATTACCCACCTGCAAATAAATTATACATGTTCTATTAATTCTCCTTTTCCTTGCTCACCTCTCATGTACAAGCTGAGTTACAAAAATGTCTGTTAAATGCCTGCTCAGGGTATTCCCACTTTTCTGATACATTGCTTACTTCTGTTTCTTGGGCTAGAATGGAGATTAAAATTGGAAAAGATATTTTCCTAGTTTGTCTACTTTGGGAGAGAAATCAAACAGAACAAACTGATTACTGCATCAATGGAGACACAGATTTAGTGTTAGATTGCAGGAGAGACTGCTTGGAAAGAGTAATGAATTGGATTGGTACCTTACATTTGTGATGGATTATAAACCACAGTGATTTATTATTTAATGCAGGGAGAAGAACTGTGGCATTTCTAAGCTTTGATTCAGGGAAGGAGTGAAATATTCACAGGGTTCTCAGCACACAAGTGGCCCATGTTATTCAAATAAAAGTCCCCACAGGTTGTAAGTCAGGCACCAGCCTTGGCAGCAGGCAGGGCTTTGTAGCAACCTGACTTTTTAATAGCAGCCACTGGAGGAAGGACTGGAGGGAATTAAGGATGCTGAAGTGAATCATCTGTTGAATGGCTGGGTAATTAAGTGCCCTGGTTCTGAACACAATATTCTGGAGGACTTGGAGACATCAGAAGGGCTTGCTGCAAAAAGAGGAGTGGCAGAAATAGCTGGGAGCTGTGGTGAGCTGTAAGCAAAATAGTGAGAATGTTGGGGTTTTTTCTACTGCTCAGGGAGAAAATTAAACAGGTAACTACCCACAGATCCCAGGTCAGCAATTCCTGCCAGAGCAATCCTCTCACAGCAACAATTGGCTGTCGTGGAATATGGCAAGTGCAGGATGACTGCCTCTCCCTGCTAGATGCATTTCAGGATGTTAGTTAGGATTCCTTGGTGAAGTGCAGCTACACTGCAAAATATTTATCCTCTCAGTGTGTGTGCTGGGGTTTGGATCATGTACTTTGGGGAAAATAGCATGGTTTTTGAGGAAAATAGAATGATTTCTGAGGAAAATAGCATGATTTTAGTACCTCACTGTGCTGTGGCTGGACTGAAAGCTGGTAGAATACTTTTCATTCTCCACTCCCACCATCCCTCTTGAGATCTTATTTAAGTTCTGAATAGAACTTCCATCAAAACTGGGTTCAGTCCTTCTCCAGACTTCATTTCTTGTGAGTCTCCCACCAAGCAATTTTAATCACAATTGTCAACCTAAGAGTAATTTTAACAGAAGGCACATTTGTAACTGTCAGTGTTCATTCCAGACAGCTTGATCTGGATGTTAAATGTGGGGAAACACAAACATACAATAAATTCCATGCATGCAGCCAAAACAATTCATATTCTTCATACTGAATATTTGTAAGTGAACACACAGGCAATAACTATTCAAATGAATTTATTGGAGCTGAAATAATGTCAGAAACTCAGGAGCTGTTCGCGTACAATTCAGCACAAGGAAAGAGGTGAAATAATGTACAATTGTAGCCTGAAATTTCTATACCAAGACATTCTGGCTCACTCTCATTTTCTCTGTCTGCCTCCATTAGTAGCAGAATCCTTTCTGGAGAGGTTTTTCTCAGCGCCACAGTGCTGCATGTGTGTGATAATATGCTGAGACTTTACTCATAAGAGAGCAAAATGACTCCTTAGATCCAATTCCTCAGCACTCCAACTGATCTGAGTCGTGTGTCTGCTGTAAATAAATTCATTTTCACTCCCTCCCTCTGGAGATAGCTTGGATCATGATGGGAGAGGAAATCCAAAGCAGTGAGGGCTCCTCCTGAGTGGCTGTTTGCCATTTCATTTCCAGCACCAGCTGTGACTCAGAGGAGCAGGAGGTGTTTTGGGGGAACGGGTTCTGCTCCAAGCTCTCCCCTAAGGCTGTTGCCTGATGGCTCTGGGTTGTGCACAGCCAGGGTGGGGCTGGAGGCTCAAACCGGCCAAGTTCAGGGAGTTTCAAACACAACTTTCACTCCTTCTTGGCTGGGACAGCCACACCAGATCAGCACTCACCTCCTGTTCCTGCACTGCACCATGGCACTGCCTCCAGAGGTTTTGGGAGTGAGCTCACACAGTGGTCATGGAAATGGGGAAAAAATTGTATTTCTATGGAAAATGCTGCAGATAGAAAATGCATTTCCTTCTTGCAGTGCCATTCAGTAAGAAAATGGTCTCCCAGTGATGCCTTATGAAGGCTGAGCTGGAACAGAGGCTGGGCAGAGCTGAAGAATAAAGCAGGGATTTATTAGAAGGCCTCAATGGATCCACCTTGGGCAGCACAAGAACCCAGCCAGGGCTGCACCCAAGATAAACAAAACTGGTCCCAAAATGAACCCAAGATGAACCAAAATGGTCCCAAAATGAACCCAAGATGAACCAAAATGGCCCCAAAATGCACGAGTGTTCATGGGGTCTCTCCCTGGGATCAGTTCTGCTCCATTTGCACCTTGCACTTCATTGTCCCATTCCAGCTTTAGCCCCTGCAGTCCCACCCTGCTTGTTTTTCTCTCTGCAGCCCACGGTGTTTGTGCTCCTGGGCTGAGATTTGGATCATTTGTCCTTGGTGCCCAGCTGGAGCAGGAATTGTTTTGTCTCCCTGCTCTGTGCACAGAGCTCACCATCCCCTCATGTGAACCCAGAGCCACACACTAAAGCAGCACAGAATGTGAAAAATAGAAAAACCAAAACCTGAGGCATCGCCAACAAATTCCATCATCCAGAAAGCAGCACAAAGCAGCCAGTGCTCTGCAGTCCTCATGCTCCTATATCCTTTTCCCTCACCCCATTATCTGGATGGCAGCACTCTAGAATTAAATTTGCAGCCTTATAGAAATAGACTGTACTTACACTGAACATTCTTTTCCAGCAGAATTGCTCAACACCTTTTCTTTATTTTTTATTTTATTTTTTTTTTTTGTGCAGAAGCAGCTACAATCTGTCTGTTCACATCTGTTCATGCAATGGCCCTAATTTATGAAGGCCCCTCTCCTTGCCAGTAGATTTTATTCCCTTAAATTCTCTTTTAAAATAATAATTCTCAATAAGGACCGTGAAGTAACCTGGTGTCAAACGCAACATAAGAGTCAGTGGTTTATTCCCAGCTGTGAGGTGGAGTCCATTGCAGATGAGTGGATCAGACACACCAAGGTACAAGGAAACCTCTGCATTTTCTTCAATTTCTACAACAAGCATGCATAAATCAATTCTTAAATTCTCCACTTCTCCCTCAAAAATGGAAATATAGATGTCATTTAGCCCTGAGCTCCTTTTTGGGCTTTCCACTAATCATCAGCACAAATTGACAGTCAGGTCAAGGGTGAGCAGAGTAAAGCTGTTGTGCTGCCTCTCTTTGGAAGCTGAAAAAATAAATTAAAGGGAACTGGGACAGTCTTCTCTTGGATTCAGTGTCCAACAACAAGATGTGAACAGCCTTGGCAGGGAGAAGGATTCTTGTCTCCCCAAATTATAGCCCTGAGCCAAAAAGAGAGCACTGGAGAGCATTGGCAGAGCAGGAGTGGAAGCCAACTCATTGCAGTGGGCAAGAAAAACTTTAATTAGGAAAAGAAGACATTTATGAGATGAGAAAGTTGCAAAGGCCTTGTACAGGGTCTGAAGACAAAGATGCAGCCTTTGCTGTTTATGTGAAAGTAGGTGTTTTCTGTGGTTGGAAATGTAATTTTTGGACTGTGTGGCACTAAACCATCGCACTTCTCACATCCTCCACCTCCAACACAGATATTGCAGGTGGGGTTTGTCTGCTGGAGCAGTGTCCATCCCTAAAGGGAACTATTGGAAAAAAGGTGGGCAGGGCGGAAGTTCCTGAAGGATTAGGCCTGACCTGTGCCTGCACCTGGCCTCTACTGATCTAAACTGTCCAAGAAAACAAAATGTCATGAATTTCCTCCACACTGATCTTGCTGAGGAGTGTTTTATTCAAATTCTTTCTGTGCAGGCACATCCAGACTGAATCTGAAAAAAAGAGTGTTTAACTTTTTTTAGGCTTCTATTTCTTTTCCTTATCTTCCTGTCTTTTATTCCACCAGATGAAATAAAAACTGGAGGACATGGCATTTTTATCTCCTCCTTCATCCTGAGACACCTCTTTTCTTTGCCATGATAAGGTAAATGGAGTGAGCCTTTAAGCACCCCATTGTAAAGCATCTGTTTGACTGCAAGACTTTCTCTATCAGAGTGTTCAGGAGGAGATAAAAATCACATTTCTGTTCCTGCTCACATTGCCTCTGTTTATATAAAGATTTCATTAGTGCTTTTTGTTGCAGCATCATCCTGCAAACTCATCCATTCAGCTCCAAAGCCACTTGGAGCAGCAAATCTTTTTGGAGTAATTCATTTCCAGGCTGTAAATCCTCTGTGGGACTGGGATAGGCATGGCCAGCATTCCTTGTGTTTGTTGCATTTCCCGGTCTCCAAGTGTCCTTTGCTTGAATTCCCCCAATTTACCAAACAGTTCTGTTCAGGTTTTTACCAATTTTTCTCTCAAACAGCAGCTAGAGCAGCCACCAATTTTCTCAATAGTGATTTTATATTTAATTCTGGATCACTGATGAAAAGATTGAATTCTAGGAGGCAGACATGCACAAAAATTCCATTTTTTCCATACAACTTTCCTTGAAAACAGGTTTGTAAAATCTGCCATATGGCTGGTTATTGATGCACTTAATGTTTATATGAAGATGGTAAAATACTAAATTTAAACAGAATATTGTAAATTACACTGCTGTAACATTACATTTACAGGAATTTAAGGGTTTTACCTCCATAAACTGCACTTGTAATTCTACCAGGATATGAAATTAGGTTAGTCTGGCAAATCTTTCTTCCACAGAACCACAGTGACTCACAGTTCCTTTTAATTCTTTATCAGATCAATTCCTTTTCATATTTTTGATGCTAAGCAAACAAGCTCTGGCTGAGTCATTTCACTGGGTCAGTTTTCCTGGCTCAACATTTCCACTCACATTTTTCCAAAATTTTGTGATGGTTTGCTTGAATAGTTGAGATATCTCCTAAGCCTGTTCTCATCATTCTCCTGCAAGATTTCTTTCTGATTTTTGATATTCTGATGGACTCTATTGAACATGCTCTTGGAAAGAATTTAAGCCCTATGACTAGAAGGCACTTCCAAGTTTCTTTCACTACTGCATAAAAATCTCATAAAAATAAAATTTAAATAAAAGCCAGTCACTTGCTGTTGAATCTCCCTTGCACATTGTTCTCTTTCTTTTTTCCTGACCAATTAAAGCAAAAATATAAGCATTTGTTTTGCTGAAAGAACCCTCCTGTTTCTCAGGCTTTCCTCCTGCTTGTAAAGTTCTGCAATACTTGTTCAGAAAGACTTTTGGGGCATGCTAATTTCAGTAAATTCAGTTTATATCTGTAGTCTTTGAGCTGAAGTCAGCTGGGCACAGGGAATTTAAAAGGAAAGCTATAGGAACAAGACAGTTTGTGAAAGAAGGGAGGAAAAAAATCTCCTTTGCAAAGCAGAGAGGTATTTTTCTGCTTTTCCCTGGATACATTTAATGAGAGGAAAAGGACTCTTGCAGTGACACCTAATTGCTTTTGTTCCTGTGTATTCCCCCTGCAAAATATTAGAAGCTGCAGATCTTTTACTGGATTTGAGGACAGTTGTCAATCACTTTTACTGACAAAAAGACAAAGGAAGGATCACCAGCCCCCTTAGGCATCAAAAATCTTATATTTGCTGGATTTTCTGGCATGATATTTTTTCGTATTTCTGCACACAGGCTCATTTCATAGCTCACGTTCCCTCCATCACCCGTAGGACTTGCGCCAGTGGGTCAAAAAATGTCACACCTTGGACATTTTTGTATTTGCACAGTTCCATTTCTAACAGGGTGAAAAATATCAAACACATCATGCTTTTCCTTTTTAAGCAGAAGGGCAATTTAGAGCACAGAAATCCCCAAGCTTGTGTATTAGGGATGTGTGACCTGGTGGAGAAGATAAAATAGGATCCAGATGTGGCAGCAGATGTGGCAGAGGAGCAGCAAACCCTCCCAGCTCCCCTGATAACAGGGTGCCTCTGCCCCCTAATCTGAGCAGGGTGTTCCTACCAAAGCCTTCTTTCCACCTCAGCGTACAAAACCATCTTTTCAAGCTTCAGTATTGGTCTGGGATTTTATTTGTGGGGGGCCCAGTGGCAGGAAGGAATGATCAATCTGACTCCATGTGCTCAGAAGGTTAATTTATTATTTTGTGATACTATATTATATTAAAGAATAGTACATTAACTATACTAAAGAATACAGAAAGGATACTTACACAATGCTAAAAAGATAATAATAAAAACTGGTGACTCTTTCCAGAGTCCTGCCACAGCTTTGCCCTGATTGGCCAAAGAGTGAAAACAACTCACATGAAACCAATGAAACAATTACCTGTGGATAAACAATCTCCAAACATGCTCCAAAGCAACAAAACACAGGAGAAGCAAATGAGATAATTATTGCTTTCCTTTTTCTCTGACGCTTCTCAGCTTCCCAGAAGGAAATCTTGGGTGAAACGATTTTTCTAGAAAATGTGACTGCCACAGTATGGGATTGAGAGGAAAACAGTGATTACTTTCTAATTGCCCTACTTATTTGGGGTTTGAGCTCATTTCAGTGGAATCTTCTCCAAGCAGCTGCTCCAGAAGGTGAAGTGGCAGCACTTCACACTGCTCCTGCACAAATGTGTCACTCAGGCAGCTGGCTGCAAACACATGAGAACAACCTCGTTCCTCCATCAGAAACCTCTCTGCTCCCAGGTCCAAACGGGAGATAATTGTTTGGAGAACTCTTTGCTCTGCTGCAATTCTGGCCTTGCCCCGCCGAGGAAGAACTGAGGTTTCATGGAGCTGGGAGAAACCAATGTTCAAACAAATTGCTTCTCATTTATAAAGTGCCAAATGGCACTTCTGGCACTTTCATTGTAAAACCAATGTTCAAACAAATTGTTTCTCATTTATAAAGTGCCAAATGGCACTTCTGGCACTTTCATTGTGCCTTGTTTCATTATCCCTGGGTTGGTGAGGGCAGCTCTGATGCACAGATTGCACTTGTGCCTGCTCTAAGTCAGTGCAGGGACAGGAGAGGCAGCTGCTGTTTGCAGAGATTTCTGCCACAGGGGACACTGCTGGGGCATCCTTTGAGGGATCTCTTTTTGGTGAGCTGGGCTCTGAGAGGAGTTTTGAAATGCTTTGCCAGTTCCTTGAACGCTGGTTATTATTTTGTGGGAATGAACCCCCTGCAATTCAGAGGAATGGGGACCTGTGCTCCCAAGGATGCCACTGCAGCTCAGGAAAGGGCTGCAGGCAATCAGAGCTTGCAGGGACGCTGCCAGAGAGGCAAACAGAGCCCACAGCACCATCATCCTGTGAGCCATTGCTGCTTTTCTTATAGAGACTGAGCTTCCCGCATGCAGGCTCAGTTCCTCCCTAATCTGTTACTCTGTTCTGCAAATAACAACTCCTTTCAGTTTCTGTACTTGTGAGGAGAGGGGCCCAGCCATAGCAATGACAAATTCCCCCAATTCAGCACCCTGATATCACCTCTGTGGCAGTCTCTGATGTGTCTGTGCTGCACCAGTCAAGCTGCAAGGTTTGGCTTTGAAAGTCAGAGCTGTGGTGGGCACAACCACCGTGAGCCCAACAGGAGCAGAAGCAAGGCAAGAGCTCAGGGGATCCCTGGGGTGCCAAGGAACCTGCAGGAAATCTGTCACTTTATTGGGCCAGGAATTCTGAAAAGAGGCCATTAGGTTGGAAGGGTGTGCTTGGGGCAAAAAAAAAAAAAAAAAAAAAAAAAAAATTTGAAATTCAGTCAGTGAAGAGCTTTGCCCACCAAACTGAGATGAGAGGACACAGCCTTGAGCTGCATTAGGGGAAATATAGGTTGGATATTAGGAAAAAGTATTTTACAGAAAGGGTGATAAAGTTCTGGAATGGCTGCCTGGGGAGGAGGTGGTGTCCCCATCCCTGGGTGTGTTTAACAAAGCCTGGATGTGGCACTGGGTGGCAGGGTTGAGTTGAGGGGTTGGGGCTGGGTTGGACTCGATGATCTTGAAGGTCTCTTCGAAATCAGTGATTCTGTGAATTCTGTGATTGATCTTGCTTTTACAATGCACTAAAAATGTCTTTTGTGATGGTTTGAGTCAACAGTGCTGGGAATCATTCCTCCTGCTGTGTTGGAAGAAATATTGGGTAATCTTAGGTGTTACTGAGGTGCCAGAGGTTTTTTCACAGGGTTCTTTTTTCTTTGTGTTGGGTGTGCTGCAGGAACTGTGAAGTTCAAGTGGTTCTTTACCACAGCCTGGCCTTGCCCAGCCCACTGTGCATTATTCTGCCCTGCAGGCAGGTGGGTGAGAGTTTTCTGGAAGCTGGTTTCATTCTGTGCCTCTGTTTCAAGGATTCCACAGCTGGCTCTCGCAGCCCAGCTCGGTTTAACCTGATTTACACCCAGCTCAGTTTAACCTGATTTACACCCAGCTCAAGAGGGAGAGCAGCACTCAGTCCTTGCCCAGCCCTGGGGGCTGTAATGAACTCCTCCTTTCCTCCAGCTCTCAGTCCTCAGTCCCTCCCCTCCCCAAACATTCCTTTTATTTGCAGAATTGAGTTGAAATGTCAGTGCTTCCCACTGACACGCTCCAGTCTCTGATGGGTTCATTTCTCCTCTGCTTCTCTGTATTTCTTTTCATTTGTTCTGTATGAGGAAAAGGTAATAACTAAATCAGATTTCCAGGGTTAACCTCTTGTGTGTAATTTATAATTTGAAGGACCTTATGTGGTGCTAAATGGGAATAACCCTTTGGGCAGTTTGAAAAGGTTCTCTCATAGAACTTTTTATTGTTTCCTTTGGTTGCTGGTGGGATTTCTAAGGCAATCACTTTTTTTCTTCTTTTTTCAACATACATTAGCAAGAGATACTGATGCTTTTGCTAAATCCTTTCTGTTTCCTGTTACTGAAACACATCCCCCTTTTTTTTTTTAAAGAAGCCCTAAAACTGTTAGAATAACGAGAAACAAAAATAGTCTTTTTTTTTTTTTTGTTTGCTTTGCTTATTTTTTTTTCCTTGGTATTCTTAACTGCCTTCCAGCATCTCCACAGCTGTGCAGCCTCATTTCAATAATGGGCCTTGAAGTCATTCAGTGAAAGGTCCAAGAGGGCAAATTATAAAGAAGCTGCAGTTTGCAAAGCTACACTGACACCAAGTATTAATTCACAGGTTGAAGAGTTGGGGCCTCAGCAAAATGAGATGAAGAACAGTCCTCATAAGTTTCTTTGTACTTTTAAAGTTATCTCTCCATTCTAAAATTTATTTTCCAATCATGAGACATCTTTTGCATGTCTCAGAGTGCATTGCCAGGATCCTTTGTTTGCTGTTAGAAATTACCCAGGCTCAATTTTCCCCACAGTTCAGTTCCATGGAGCAGCTGTAGGAGGCATTGATTCTCTGTGATTTACAGAAGAGAAGTTTGGGGGTTTTTTCAGCCAAAATTCTCCCACTGTTAATCAATAGGTAATAGCAAGGACAAAGCACTCTCATATTCCTCCAATTCCTTTAGAATTCTTCAGTGCTTCTGCCCTCCATTTTATTAAATCATTAAAACCCTGTAAATTTTAGGCATAATGGGGAGAAGAGAATATTTTTCTCATTTGCTCTGGGCCTGTCACATACAAATGATTTATTTAGGCTTGCACAGTTCCACTTCCAACAGGGTAAAAAATATCGACCACATTACACATTTCCCTTTCAAGCAGAAGGACAATTTAGATTACACAAATCCCCAGGTTTGTATTATGGATATGTGACCTGGAGAGGAAGATAAAAGAGGAACCCAACTCTTCCTGCAATGTGAGATGGATCTGGGAGAACAGGTTTAAAACTGCTCAGAGATCTTGCCAGCATTCACTCCCTCACAATCCTCTGCCTCCTCCTTCTGAGAAGGGCAAGGGATCTATTTTTGGGAGCTGCTTAGCACTTGTAACCTGGGTTTGAAGTTGAATAGTGAAATTCACCTGTACACTGAAAGCAGCACTTCTTTTATCCTATTTAATGGGTCTCCTTTATAGGAGTAAAAAAAAAAAAAAAGCACAAAAAATGTGTTAGATTAACTTTTCAGTAATGTATATTAGAAATACCACAAGGAAATCTGCTTAAGGTAAAAAGGTCCAATTTCAAAATATTTTTAATTTTTTTATAAGAATTCCTGCCAAGCTCAGTATCCCCAAGATTTCTGCCTAATTTATCCACAGTCTAAAGTTCTATAAAAAGTAATTATAAAGATTTTATTAATATGATCCTATAAACTCCCTTAGCAGGGATAGAAGACAAGACTCAGGCCTGAATAACCCATGATACAGAGATGGTCCTTCAAGTCCTGTCTTTCCATAAAATTCACACTTAACTGGGCTGTGTGATGTTGCTATACCCATAAACCAAATAAACTGACACATAACCAGCTTGTCATAATTAAAAAATTATTATTAATCTCCTTTTGTGCTGACTGAGCCCTGCAATCCTCACTGCCCTCAGCAGCCTTCATCCTTGGGCATGGGAGCAGTCAGGAATTCTTCATCCTTGGACATGGGAGCAGTCAGGAATTCTTCATTCTTGGACCCAGGAATTCTTCATCCTTGGATCCAGGGGCAGTCAGGAACTCTTCATCCTTGGACCCAGGGTCAGTCAGGAATTCTTCATCCTTGGACACAGGGTCAGGCAGGAATTCTGCTCTCCTGGCAGAAAAATGCTGGGGAATCTGGCTGATGGCTGCTAAAAACTGGCACTTTCAGTATTATTTCCTGCACAAACAGAGCACAAGGATGTGCCATCTTTGCCTGCCTTAAAATTTCATTCAGACAATTTTAAAAAGGTGCAAAAATGTAATCAAGAGCTGCCAAGCCACAGTAAATTATTCCAGTTCTCGATTAGAAGGAGGATGTGAAGAAATAAGATTTGTTAGTGTTTCTAGTTTGTGTTGTCTTGCTGTAGCAATTATACTTTCAAATACGATGTGCAGGGATTCTGTGCATCCCTGATTGATTGGAGAGGCTCTGGATGAGCTGCCTGTGCTCATTTGGGTCAGGGAGAAGGTTCTGGAACAGCCCCGGGCTGGGGTGCCCATGGCTCATGTTTGGGTGAGGGTAGAGCTCTGTGCCCTCTGGCAGATTTGAATTTATTTTTATCAGCTTATCCTAAAGAGCTTGTTGCTGGTATTAAACCAGTTGGACTTCTCGAGGCATTTTTTCTTTATTATTCTTTTATTTCCTGACTTGTCATGAGAGGACAGGCTGTGCCTTGGGTCCCTTTGCCTTCTGCCCTTCATGCAAATGCACCAAGAGAACTCCAAAAGGGCTTTACAAATGCTGGATAGAGGGGAGCCTGGAGCTGAGAGCTTTTAGAAACAGAGAAAAGGTCTGGATGAGACAGCAGCAAGGTGAAAAATTCACCCCTTGCATTCATACCTCAGATACCTCATGGCTTTCCAGGTACACTCTCAGCCCAGCAATCTCCAGTAGCTTCCTGCACTGCCTTATATTATATTATATTATATTATATTAATTTTTTAAACCTGATTTTTTTCCCTTTCCATCTAAAACCTGTTTTGAGTCTCCTCTCTTCTTCTTTTTGTAAAAAAAAAAATTTCCAGCCCTCTCCTTCTGCAGAAGTTGCAGCTCTCTGCTTCCTGTCTGTTTTTCCCTGCCCACATCATCCTGCACTGCTCCGTGTGGTTCTTCTCGTTTCCTCTCATAGAAAACACCGTGATCTCCCCACAGCCAGCACAAGGTGAAACCCAAACGTTTCTTCTCTGTGTCCAAGGAAATTTCCTTGGCAGGAGAACTGCAGAGAGTGTAAACATTTGCTGTGAGCAGCTGAGTTCAATCACTGCACACCCTGCTCAGTGTCACAGCAGCACTGCCCAGCCCAGAGGGACTGCTGGGTCACAGGGCTCCAGCACAGCCACTGCCATCCACCTCAGGGGCTCAGCATCCTGAGATGCAGTTTACCAGAAAAATGAGAAAGAAGAGAAGAAAGAAAGGGAAAAAAAATAGAAAAGAAAAAAAGCTATTTTTGTATTTTTGTAGTAAAGCTTCAGAAACTTCAGAAAAGGTGGCACAGTAAAGGACAGCTTAAGAAGTAGCCTTGCTTAGGAAAAAATGATTGTGTGGGGGTGGTTTGTGTCCAACCTCCCCCCATTCTGAGCCTTCTCCTTTCCCTGCTCTCCTTTTCCCCACTGTAATCACTGCACACATTTATTTCCTCAGGGATACAATTCAATGCCAGGTACACTTCATTTTGTCCTTAAAAAAGCCTATAAATCCTGGCTGAGTATCAGGACACCTCTTCAGCTTGGTGAGAATGTGAGCCTGGAATACACACTCGCATTCCACGTGTCCTTCTCTTCCTTTATGTGTGTCCAAGGATGCTCTGCAAGGAGCAGCCACGTGTGCTTCTGTCCAAACTCAGGGGTACAGGGATTTTTGGATGCTGAGGGGAGCTAAACCAGCTCCTCCAGAGTAATTTACCAGTTTAACAGCCCTGTTAGAGCTCAGGCTGTCTCCCTTCTGCTGTTCCATGATTGTCCCTCAGAATGCTCCTCCAAGTAGGAATCTCCTGTGCCTCGCATGGAGATCACCATGATATTTTCTGAAAAAAATCCCTTCACCAAGATTTTTCCCCTGAGAAGTCTCAGAAAAGAAATGCAAACAATAATTATCTGATTGCTTCGAATGTGGTTTGTAGGTCGCTTATCAACAGGTGAATCTTTGATTGGTTCCATGGGAACTGTTTTTAATTAATGGCCAATCCCAGTCCAGCTCTGGTCAGTCATGGGATTTTATTATCATTCCTTTCTAGCTTTCTGATGTCTCCTTTCTCTTTCTTTAGTATAGTTTTAATATAGTATAATATGATATGATGTAATGTAATGTGATGTAATGTAATGTAATGTAATGTAATGTAATGTAATAATATAATATAATATAATATAATATAATATAATAATATGAGCCTTCTGAGAACTTGGAGTCAATTCTCATCTCTCACCTCATCCTGTATAATATGATATGATGTAATGTAATGTGATGTAATGTAATGTAATGTAATGTAATGTAATGTAATAATATAATATAATATAATATAATATAATATAATAATATGAGCCTTCTGAGAACTTGGAGTCAATTCTCATCTCTCACCTCATCCTGGGGACCCTCACAACAACACTTGTTTATTTGTGCAGGGCCAAATCCAGTTCTTTCTGGAGGTGTTGCCACAGTTCCATTCACACTCCCAAAAAAAGGGAGTTTAGCTCACCATCTCTTTCCTTAGAAACAAATCACAACCTGGCTCTTGCCCCTCCTTGATGGATTTATTTCCTTTTCTGGCAGGCAAGGAGCAGAATTAGGGTTTCATGAATACAATTACATATTGAGGCTGCTGGACACAGGCTCCTCTTTTCCACCTGGCTGGTCCAGCTGCCAGAGGGGCTGCACATGAATGCTCTGGTTTGTGTCACCACCTGGATCATCCGTCCTGGGGCAGCAGCCACCACACTTTCAGCTTCCTGGAGAATGGGGCTTGTCCCTAAGCACTGCTCTTCATGCCTCTTTGAGGGAATTTAGCATTTTACACTGGTTTCCTTTAGTTGTTTTTTCCCCCTTCTCTCAAACTGTCAGGGATCCTCTTAATAGAAGTGAGAAATTAATTTCTGCTTCAGAAGTTGCTTTGAAATAGACAAATAGACAATATACTGCAATTTGATTTTTGGCATTACATCTTTCCTACATGCTGAACTCATACCTCTTCAGTAATTTTGCCATTATAAAAACAATGGATAGTACAGTTTATCCACCCCCCTCCCTCCCCCCACATCTATTTAAAACTTAGAAAATAGCCTAAGGAGTTTTCTCTTCATACCCAGCATTTAGAATCATTATCATCAAATCTTTTACAGGCTGGACATTATCTTGTCTTAGCATCACTTCCCAAGATATAAAGCACTGGGGGGTTAAGGAATGACTTGCCAGAGCTCATGGCCAGAGCAGTTAAATGACTCTGTTATATGCTCCATAAAAAGAGATTTTCATGCATTACTCCCAGCACACTGAGACATGAATGTCTGCCTGTCTACATCTTAAGGTGTCCTTGAGAAATCTCCCTGTGACAAGAATGATTTGTTCCGAGAACTTCAAAAATTCACTTCCAGGAAAAAAAAGGCAGCAGCAGGGAACACATCCCTGGCACCGAGACAGCAAATGGGGCTGGTGTTTTCAGAGTTGCTCCCTTTTCAAGGGGGGAAAGCAGAGAAGTCAGGGATGGAGAGTTTCCCCTTCAGTATCACTCTTTCAGCCCTGAGCATTTCAAACCAAGGCTCAGTTTCTCTGTCTCACAGGAGCAACAGGACTTGCATATTTTACGGGTGAATGTAAATGGACCCTTCTCAAGGCTGCTGAAGAGCACTTGGTGGTGTGCACAGGAGGAGAATCATTATTGGTGCTTCTCAAGCTGCAGCTGGCTCTGAGGAGCTTCAAACCCTGTGATAGCTCCTGGCGCTGCTCTTTCCTCGAGACACAGCAAGGACTTTCAGTGGTTGTGAGCAGGAGAGCCAGAAGTGATGGGGAAAGCAAAAGGAGCAAATGAAATCCAGGAGTTCACATTCTGTAGCATTCTTGTGGTTGGGCCAGCAGTGGAAAAGGATGCTCTGAAACCAGAGCTGCCCTTTAGGCGGGCAGGATCAAGGCTGTTTTGTAGGATTCATACCCAAAATGGGACAAATCCCAGGGGAAATCTGAATTCTGTGGGAATTCTCTCACTGCTGTTGTGGGTGGCTCGCAGTCAAAGCAGGCAGTTCCATTGGAAAGGAATATTGTGGTGCTTGGAAAAAGAACAGGAACATGAGAGTCAAGCAATGACATTTTTGTCTTCAGTTTTAAAAGAGGACTAGTTGAAAACCTTAACCTCAGGAAAAAAAAAAAAAAGAAAAAACGTGGAATAAGGGAATCTAATTAAAGAGCTCAAACCTTGTAGTGGTAGAGCTAATGTCAGCATTATTCATACCTCAACGTGGAAAATTTGACAAAAGAGCACAAATGGAATTTAAATTGAAATAAAGACACAGGGGAGCATCTTCTCTGTCTGAAAGTAATAAATGTTTGGAGTGAACTGCCTGTCAGGGTTTGGGAGGTGGTGACACCCAGGGCATTGTCAGGAAGCACCTGACTTTTGCTGTGTGGAAACAAAGCATGAATGTGGATGAGCTCAGGTGAGCCCAGGGTTCTCAGGTGTTTGCTGCCAGCCCCTCCTGAGCACAGAGTGACAGTGCAACATCACCACTGAGTGGTTGGAGAGGCTGGGGATGAGCTGCCTGTGCCAATCTGGGGCAGGGAGAAGGTTCTGGAACAGCCTGGGCTGGGGCACCCATGGCTCATGTTTGGGTGAGGGTAGAGCTCTGTGCCCTCTGGCAGATTTGAATTCATTTTTATCAGCTCATCCTAAGGAACTTGCGATGGGAAGGAAGTTCTTGCTGGTATTAAATCAGGGTGACTTCTTGAGCCATTTTTAAAATTATTATTTTATTTCATGACTTGTCACGAGACAAGTCTCATGCTGCTGGCTTGGGCCAGGCCCTGCAGTGGAGAGAATTTCCTTGGATTTTTGAGATCTTTGTGAAAATGCTTTGCTCCCTGGTGTTGGACTGTTTTCCTGCCTGTAAATACACCCCAGAAATATTCGGCAGCCAAGGTAAAAACAATTTAATTTTTTTCGGTTGCCACAGAGCTAAAATAGGTAATTTGTTATTTGTTCATAAAAATGAAGAAGGAAAGGGGAGGAGAATAGTTTGGAGTCAGCTTTACAAAAAGATAATTTAAGGATGAGTTTTTACCTTTTGCTGGCCCTTTTTAACACCTTTTCTCACAGGTTAGAACTCATCACTGATCCCAGGTGAAATGGTGCCCATATTGGCATTTGGGCAATCTCCTGAATTAATCATTCATGGTTTAGTATTTCCCTGATGAATTCTCTTCTGCTTTTTTTAATTTTTTTTTAAGATTGTTTTTATTCTCAAATTCAGGCCACTGCTAAGATTTTAGGAGCCTCAGAGAGGAGTTTAATTCCATGTAATGACATGATGGAGGTTGTTTTGACAGCTCATTGTAGATTCTGTATAAACACAGTTGTTCTGCAGGAATTGCAACTTCATTTTCTTCCATGAATTCAGTGGAAATTAAAAAAAAAAAATTAAAAAAATCTTCAATCCATGATCACTGCCCATTATGAGCTTCCAAGAGAAAAGGAGTGCAAGGAGCGTTTTTGGGATTTAGGGACTGAAGGCCAAGCCTGGTAAAGTCAAGTGGAGTCTTTCAATCTTTTTTCATAGTCTGAGAGTAGGACCTGTTTCTATTTGGATAAATTGATCTTTTGTTTTTTTTTCACACAGATCCAAATTAATGAAATTCCTTCTGTAAACATATACTGATTGCAGTACTCTGAATTCCTCGTTTATTTTTTAGAGGACTCTTGCATACTTCAGTAAATATTTGCTCATTCACAGAAAGTTTTTTTGAAAATCCCCGGAGTGATTATTTCAAGGCAATTTAGGCATTCACAACAACAGGGTTTTTTTTTTGGCAAAAAAAAAACCAAAAAATTACCATACAAGTGGAACACACAAGGTTTCCTCAGCTGCAATGAAAATCATCATTACATCCATCTGTGAGTGTTTGTCAACACGATTTGTTTCAAACAGGCCAATTTAGAGGCTGTTTGGAAGCCCAGACCCATCTGGTGAGGATGCACCCACACAAACACAGCTCAGGACTGTTCAGGGCCCATTCTTCATCCTTGCCCACAAAACCCAGCCAGGAATCTGCAGATCCCAAATCCAGAATCTCTTACAGCTCCTGGAAGAAATTCAGGTGGGTTTTAGTTGGGCCATCAAGATTTATTTGATTGCTCATCCTGTTGGTGTCAGCTAAATTGCATTTTTTGTGCTTTCAAATTATGTTCTCTTATTGCAGAAATTCTCCTTGTCCCTAAGCACAAAGTTAAATTGTGTTTTTATCCTTACAGTTTGTGTGAAGTTTCTTTACTTCTCTAAGTTTGGTCCTTTACAAATTCCTTTAGATTGCTCAAGAGAGCAGGAGGCAAGATTGTTTAGAAAACAAAGTTTTTATTATTATTATTATTTTATTTGTTATTCGTTGGGTAGACAAAACATGCAGGTCTACCTTCCAGAAAAAAACCAACAAATTAAGTACCTATAGAAAAATAAAATGTTGCAAAAAAGAAGCTGCAAACACAACAGAAGAACAAATTCCCATGGCCGATTTGCTATTTTTAGCAGATTCCTACTTTAGTCGGCAACAATGGAACTGTCAGTTCACCTAATGCGGTGCTTCAAAATTAATCACCTTAACTTATTCACACTGACCAGAAACAGAAATACAGGGTGCTTTTAATTAAATAACAGTCACTGAGAATGAAGGAAAAAAAAAATATATATCCATAGGGGATTATTACCCCAAGTTTCCTGCTTTCAATAAGGACTTTCAAAACTCTCAAGAGTCACTTATGGTCCTTTCCTATTAATGAACGATTAATAGAATATCATAATTACTCTTTAACAAGGCAATACATGCTTCCCTCAGAGTCAAGGGAAAAGTGAAACAAGGATTCTCCTAAGAAGATTGGTCAATAAGCAACTGAGAGGGAAAGACAGGAAAACAAAAACCAAGCAAACAAACTAAAGCTAAAAACCCCCAAAACCCCAAAAGCAACTCAAAACCTGAGCCTTCTTTAACCGAAATATTGGATACTTCAAATTCTTCCTTTGCAAATCCCACCTGAAGGCAACATCCTCATGCAACCCCTGTTTCTGCAGGGTGATAGGAGTTATATTGAGGAATTAAATTTTAGCATTTACTGGAAATTGAGACATTTCCCTGCTCTTTCACCTCCATTTTATTTGTTCCTTTTCTTATTAAAACCAGGTTACATGGGTACTTAAACTTATGAATGAGCAATGAATCGGAGATTTCAAATGATGCTCAGACACCCCTGGAACAGAGTGCCAAGGGTTTGAAATCCCCTTTTTCTGGGCAGGGCAGATCCCTGGATCCAGCCTGGCAGCTGGGCTGTGCTGGGCTCAGGGCAGCAGTGAGCAGCCTTCAGGAATAAGACAAATTCACTTTCTGACTCTCTGTGTAATTTCAGGGCAATACACTTAACCCCTTCTGACTGCTTTTGTCACCTGCTGGCTGGTGGTTGATGGTGTAAAATAAAAAAAAAAATCCAGTGAAAAGAATATTATTGAAAAGAACAAGAGAAGAGCCAAAAGCCCATACATTTCATGTCTCTGACTCCTGGGTGGTGCTCTCCAAAAAAATCCCATGTCTGATAGGCAGGGTGTCTGCAGGAGTCACAAATTACTCTAGTTAGAATGGATTATAAATCTCAAGTAAAGCCCAGTCAATTCTACAAGTGATATATTTCTTTTATTACTGACCCTTTATTGCTTCTCTCTCTCACACACATCTATCTTTATCTATCTTTTGTTCTTGGGCACGGGGGGTGTTGTGCTGCATTCATATTCCTCTCTGCAGCTTTTCTAGCCAGCCCCATTTTCTTTCCTTCTTGCATCAAGAAATTTGAATTTTTAAAAAATATTTTAATTTTTTTTTTTGCTTGGGTATAAAACAAAATATAGGGATATGAGAGTTATTTTAAAAAGCATCCTGGGGAATTTGGGTATTTAAACCCCCCTTTTATTGCCAGAATACAGGGGGTCACTTATTCTCACTACTATTTTTTGGAGAAAGGGAGGGAATAAAATACTCATTTCAGTTTAATTTGGCATCAGAAAGGCAAACTTTTAGATTAGGGAACACTCATTTAATCAGTCTGGTGAAACATTATGAGAATTAGATGATTTGCTGCTTCCCCATAAACATTACTAGAAAGGCAATTCCCTGATTTTTTTTTTTTTTTTTTTGGTTTTTCCTTTTCTGATTTTTGTCTTGGCCCCCACCGGGGAGATGTCCAGGGCTGTTGGGGCCCCCACCGGGGAGATGTCCAGGGCTGTTGGCTGCTCAGGGGGCTTGGAGGAGGGGTGGTCTGGGATGGGGACAAACCCAAAGTGGGATGGGATGGGGATGGGATGGAGACTGGGATGGGATGGGATGGAGATGGAGACTGGGATGGGATGGGATGGGGACTGGGCTGGGAACTAAGATGTGGAGTGGGATGGAGACAGAGACTGGGATGGGATGGAGATGGAGACTGGGAGAAGGGAAGGGAAGGGCTCTCTGGTAACTGCGCTCATGAGCAATAACCTCAGAGTTCTGCAGAGCTGTTTAAAAGCCAGGTTGGACCTTCCAGCCTGAGCAATCAGAAAATGCCAAATTAAACCCACATGGACACTGAGAGAACATGTGAGGTTGAGTCTGTACCACAGAGAAACAGGAGAGACAAACCTTCCATGCCATATTCAGGATGGGACACCATGTTGTCCCTCAACATGTCCCCTTTATTTTACACCAGAAATTCTTGCTCCAGTCCTGGCAAGCAGAAGAGGAAAGTTCAGATCTCCAAGTCCACACCATTGTGATGCCTGAATGTGAAAATCTCTTGGAACAAATACACAGAACGGAGAGAGACAAATCTCTCATCTACCCTCAGGGACCAAATGCAACTTACAACTGCTGAGTGAATAATTAGTGTTAATTAGCAGTAGAAATTGATGCCTTTGGAGATAGTCTGCCAAGTTTTTAAGCACTTTAATACTAATGGATTTTTTTTTTTCTCTGGGATAAATCTTTATAGAGGAAGTGAGTGCAAATTGATTTTTAAAGAGCCTGTCCAATGCTGAATTTATCTTACAAAAACATTAGGTTTAAAAACAATTACATTTACTTTCAGTGTATTTTAATACTTTTTCCAGTGGATTAATTTCCCTTTAAATATTTTTGCTATCATTTTTTTGCCTAGTTTCTTGGAAAAGGAGTCCGTGGAGTACATTTGCATGTTTGGAAGTTGTTAGGATAAAATATGCCACCATGTCAGGCTACTTAGTTCCTAAATCATTCTTCAATTATGAGGAAGTATTCAGCTGTAATGATAATGGCAGTCTAATGACACTTTGAATCACAAGAGTAAAGTTCACTGAGCAGAGGCAAAGACCTAAGAGTTAAGAAAATTTTCCAAGCAATTTCGTATTCTCTCTGTTCAAACAGATGCTGTCTGAACCCAGAATCCTTATTTAGGTTTCTTTTTCACATCCTTCAAGCTAAAATCAAGTAATGGGGCCAATAGAATTTGGAGCAAGGGCTTGAAAGTGCCCTTCTGACTCAGATGGCATTTTGGATTTGGGCATTTCCATGGGGAAATCAACATTCCCAGCAGGGATTCGGGGCTGGCTGGCACACAGACAGTGGCACATCAGGGACACTGCCCTGCTGGCTCTGGGCAGGGGCAGCAGAATCAGACTGAAAAGTCAAAGATAAACAAAATATCTTGATTTCCAGAAGTTTTGGTCACCTTGACTTCTCCCTGAAGTTTCTGAGTGAGACGTTTATTCAAGACATCAAAACTCTGATGGAGAAAGCTTAGAGATGTTTGCAGGCAGCTGATATGGAAAACTCTAAACCAGCACAGAATAAAAGCTGTTTCTTGCATTATACTGCAGCCAGGAGTCAGAGAAGTAAATCAGTGCAGTAATTTCTTTGTTATTATTGCCAGAAACACATTGAGGACTTTCTGGAGAAATCAGAGCTGAGAGGAAGGCTTGAAACAGATACACATTCAATATTAAGCACATTAATTCCCACAAAAGTGTGTAACTTTTCTAACAGGTGCTGTAGTAGTTCCAGGTTCTGTGAAAAGCTTGCTGTATTTTTTTCTAACACTGTTCAAAATGTGCAGGCAACATAAAAACCAAATTAATTTCCTGTAGCAGGAAAGAAGTTTTCTTTCCCCAGTTTAGATTTACAGGGGAAAATGGTTCTTTTTTGCCACTGCTCGAGACCTCAGAATATTTGCTCAGAGAGGTACAAATATGAGAGTCACAAAATGAACAATGGCAGCCAAGAGCATCTCTGCTTCTCCCTTCCTTCCACTTCTAGAATTATTTAGAATATTTTCTTATAGATCATGATCCAAAGCCAGCTCAAATCCATGAAATTCCTCCAGTGGTTTCCATAACGTTTGGATGAGGCTTTATTTGAAAAATCACTGGGTGCTCCACAAGAGCAGATAATTCTGTCACCCTGCAGGGAACCTCTGAGGTTACATTTGCCTTAATGACAATTTGAATTTTTGTTCATGATGTGCATAAAAGGCACAGAATTTATCTGGTGCATCACAGCAATGGTGAATTAAAACCTTGAATTCAAACCTGTCACCAAAGCCCACAGACCGTTTTTGCAGCCTAGTTTCTAATCACACTGCATATATAAATTGGAGATTTTTTTTTTTTTTTAATAAACATGTTTTTGTTTTTGTCTTCCAGATGAATATGTGGTGCATGTGTTCTGCATGGGTTTCCATGCAAAATTAAAGATATGTGGGCCACAAAGTGCCTGTGACAGAG
>VZSU01001109.1:64670-137909 GCA_013398715.1 Nesospiza acunhae
TTATTTTCTTTATTTTGGTTGCATATGTAGGTCATCCAAAACAAGTCATAAATTAATATTGGATCTGTAAAAGTGTCTCTTGTCTTGACAGGGAAGGGGTTGAGATCAATTCTGAAAAATTGAGAGAAGATATATTTTGACAGTTTTTAAATTTATATTTTTAAGTGACAGCTCCTGCAATAGATTTTCTTTTTTAAATGCAAGTGTAACAACTGGGAAACAAAACCAGATCATATTTCAAACTGAATGATGTGTGCTTGGAGCTAAATGCTCTGAGTCTGGGGCTCATTTAAGGGTAAGAGAAGCTCTTTGGCCTTTAGGAGATGTAAGGAGAACTTTCCCTCAGATTAGAGTGGAAAATTTGTGGGAATTGAACAAATTTGATACAAAATCTTTGTCTGCCAGTCCTCAAGCTACTGAGAAGGGAAAATGGGATGTGTCTGTGTAATTGTAGACCTTGAATGAGTCCTGCTGTTCCATATTCTTTTCTCCATTAGGGTCAAGTATATTTTATTTTACTGTGTTATATTAGTTCATTATATTTTCAAGTATATTATATTTCCAGGATCTGTCAGAGACTGCAGCTTCCCAAGTCACTTTTCTAGTATTTTGCTTAGTCTGGGAAGGTATTTCTTGGTGCCTAATGTGATTTTTCTTGCCTTAGTTTAAATACCTTTGTTTGTCCCAGACAAACCCTTCCCTCTTCAATCAGTATCTGATTTTTTCCTCAGGCTTCACAGCCACGTTTGTCCTCTAAGGAAAGTTGGGATGTATTTTTGAGACCTCTGAGCCTCATCAGAAGCTCCTATAAATGTTTTTTTCTGGTTTCCCTTCATCTCCTGAGCTCATATGAGACTTCCCTCTCTCTTTTCTGCTTTGAAGACATAAAACACACTTGAAATAATGTTCAGCTTTACAGAAATTTCCATGTCTTCACTGAAGTCTAAAGCTTTCATGAGAAGAACAAAATAAAACAAAACAAAACAAGATAAAACATTTGATTTCAATATGCAAACTCAAGGACTTTTCCAAGCCCTGCACTCCTGGATGGGGAGGATCTCAGAGGATGAGATTTTTCTGCAGCAGGGCCAATGGGTGATTCAATAATTAGTGAGGAATTCAATCACTGCATGGATTCTCAGTGGGCCTTAATTACACTCCTCCATGCATGATCCCTCAAGCCTTGTGCAAGTGAATTTTCATTAAAGCTGAAGAGAGATTTCCATTGCCTGAGAATTAGAAATTTAGGCTGTTGGTATGTTTGGATTTGCCTGTTTATTTTGTGTGCTTTGAATGGATACCCAATACTGGACTTTTTAAATCTCTGTGTTTCAAACATCCAGATCTCTGTGGTGAAAAAGGACAAAGCTGTGCTTAGAAATGATTGGAAATATTATTAGAAATGAATAAATTATGCTGAATATTTTTTTGTCTACAGAAAAAAAAAAAAAAAAAACAACTTGGAAGCATATGGTTTCCTATTTTTCCAGAAAATTCCTCTGATGGACAGAGGCAGTAAAGCAGCTACAGGAAAATAATGGGCAAGATTCTGCACTGGTACAAAGGCAATAAAATCCTAGCAGGAAGCTAAATCAGGTTGCAGGGCTGGAGCAGAATGTGTATATTGTTGGAAAGTCTTTCTGGTCTTTATCCAGGAGCCCTGGAGTGGTGGAAAACCTTGGCAAATATTCATCCTCAAAGGGATTCCCTGCCATGGATATCTGCATGGAAGCAGCTGACAAGATTCCTTTGCAGCCTTTATAAAGCTGGGGAAAAGCATTTGGAAAATATATTTTCAAAGGTACTATGTTCAAAACCTCGAGTTTTCTGTGTTTTAGCACAGCTTCATTTTTTTTTCCCCCACAATGTAAAGGTGGCTTTATTTTCTTAAAGTGCTGAAGAAAAAAAAATATCAAAATTTGACTGTGTTCAGTCTCCCTAGTGACAGAGGGGGCATGTTCTGAATAATCCATACACAAGCAGGAAACTTGTGTAAGGGACATGACATTTTTAGACTGAATTTCCAAATCTTGGCTCTGGGATTATTGCAGGGTGTGCAGGCAGGACTGGAGGGGAAGGGTTAGATGTGAATGAGATGCTTCTGTTTCAGGTTTCCAGTGTAGATATTCCACTTTTCAGCAGTAACAAATGACATTCAGGTTTGTGGCGGTCTGGTCAGAGTTCACTGCCTGTTCTAGGGAATGGATTGCACATCCTGCAGCGTTTGCAATGGAAACACTTTGGAAATTATTCACACAAATAACATTTGAATAATTGTGTGTAATGGAATGGGTTCAGCAGGGCTGGGGTTGGAATTAGGGTGATTTGGGAAGGAGGGAGAGGAAGAGGGATGAAGGTTTTTCTGTGAGATGTGTGATCCTCACACAGTTTTTCTTCATGGGAAGGAACCCAAGGAGAAAAGTGCAGATAATGGCCACACAAAGGTGTGGTTCTGGATTCTGCAGTGCTGGAAGAACATGGTTCTGCTTTGGTGCCAGCACTTGGGGCTTGGGAAAACACTTCTGTTCCCCCAGCTGTGAGATTCCCCCTCACTTTCTGAGAACAAAGGCTTCACGTGAGGAGGGGAAAAATTTCCTGTGTTCATTTTTAATTGATTTTCAAGCTAGATCTTTGGGGACAACAGAACAAATGTTTCTTATACACCAAGAAGAAAATTCTTTTTTATTTTTTAATCCATTAGGTCAAACATCAAAGGAGAGGATAAACCCTTGATGTTTCTTTTCTCGTTATTTTTTATGTTATTTTCCTGATCTTTGGGAAGGCTTTTGTGCGCACACAGCTGCCTCTGTCCCAGAACTCTGACATTTCCTGGGCTGTCAGGGGTGCTTGTGCACAGAGATTTAAACCACAGAGCTCCGGGCACAAATGGACATTCCAAACAGTGCATGGCAAAACCTGGATTCTTTTTTGTTCTAACTACTCCTTGAAAAGACTGAAAGTAGGTGTAAAGTAGGTCACTGGTCTCTCTTGAGGGTTGTTCAGTAATCCAACTCCTCTAAAATCTCAGGAGATGTTTGGCTCTGAGTGAAACCTTGTAGAGTATTTGCTCATTCCTGGATAAGGTCCTGATCCAGTGTTAGATCAGGCTGGCTCTGACAGATCTGCTTTATTTGTGGTTACAGCCATTGACGATTACTTTGGTAACTATAACTACAGACTAATTAGGAGAAAGCACTATTTAAATGCTAAATAGATAAGGGAACTAGAATTCTTTTAGCCTGTCAAATTGATCCATTAAATCTCTGTGTGTTGTGCCTGTAATTTCAAAGCTCCAATTATCATACACTTAGTGAAAGGAGTGATAACGTTTTCTGGAGCAGAAAGTGATAAGAGATAAAAGTGAAAAGTTGCCTAATAATAACTTTCACTAAAAGCTATCAACAGCAAATGTATACCTCTGATAAGAGGCAGAAGGCAAGAACTTTAAATCCTGATAGCTGCAAGCAAACACAGGGAGGGAGAGCAGAAGCTGGAGGGAAACGGCACCACTTTGCTTAGACAGGATTTCAAACAATGCCCTGAGAGCCCCACTCCGGAGAGAGGAGACTTTTGGTGTTCCACGTCACCCAGGAGAGTCATCTGCCAAAAAATAAAAGCCACCAGAGGATGGAGGATCTGAGCCCTGGTGGCTTTCCTTGCTTCCTGTGGGATTTTTGGGTGAAACCATCCCTGGAGATGGCAGCAGCTCCTGGCGGTGCTCAGAGCTTGTTTGGAAAAGTGTGCTGCCTCACACTGAAAATCTTGGAGGGTCAGGTGGAGAGGAGTGACCTAAATGTAGATGAAATTCAGGTGAAGTCTGGAGTTTATGTAGAGCAGAGGAGAACTGAAGGTGCTTCTGTTTCCAATCCACAATGGGGGGAAGCTGAATGAAGTCTGTCCTGTCTCTCCGCTTTTCTGTTGATCCAGATCTTTGAAGTGGGAGCTGGAGAGGTTTTTAGAAAGCCTGGAATCAATTTTTGAAAGGGTTTAAAGGTGAGAGTTTGTGTGAGGGACAAATAATTTCGAGAAAAAGATAAAAGGAGGAGAAAGGTGGCCTTAAGAAATGGTGAGGTTGAAAGGATTGTTCTTGTTAAGCAGAACTTCCCTCACAGGAAAAAAATGCAGAGCTGGCTGCTATTTGTGAGAAGGGGGAAAGAAAAAGGAATCATTCTTTGTGAGAACCCAAGAGGCTTCATTTCATTTTGAAACCAATTCTTTGTAACATAATGGCAAGAGAGCACATGTGTTCTAAATGGCACTTCAGCCCCTCTTCAAAAAGAGTCCTCAGAGTTAAAACACTCATCCTTACTTTGTGGTGCTGCTTGCTTGCTTTCTTTTTCTGTTGGTGGAGGATTGAAATGCTAAGCCTGACTTCTAATTGGTTTTAGAGACACTGCTGGTGAAGTTTTGCACAGAAAGCTGATTTTTTTTTTCAGCCCCTGACAATAGAGAAAAAATGAGAAACATGCAGGTAAAAGACAAGAAAAGGGTGATGTTTTTTGCTTTTAGAGTCTCTTTGGAAGTTTGACTTTACATGAAGGAATGTTTTCATTCGAATGGTTGAGCCAAAACAATTAAAAGGCTCTGCCTCTGAGAAATAAAAATGTTTGCTCCAGGAGAGGGAATGCTGATGCTCAGATGGTTGAAATGCACTTTTAAAGCCTCCTTGAGCTGAAGTGTGTCCCCTGAACCAGTGGCAGCCACAGAAGGCATGGGTTTGTAGGCAGGTGGCAGGAGAAAGGGAACACTGGGGAAGAATATGTGGTGAGATTCTTGAATTTTCCAGATGTATGTAGGAATCAGCACAAGATTTCCTCAGGTTTGGTTTTGCAGAACCTTATTCTGAAAGGGATTTATTTTCTGGACCCTTTTATACTTTGTGATAAGGGTTAGGAAGGAGGCAGGAAGCATCACTGGCCTCCAGTCAATTAGAAATTCATCTGCCTTCATAACAGGAGCACTTCAACAGCAGCAGCCCTAAAACTGAGCTTCAGTTGTCACAATATTTGCCTTTCTTATAAATATGCCATTTTTTTTTTCAAAGGCTGTTAGTAACAGAATAGGTTAAGAATGATTATTGATGGTGAGAACAGCGAAACCTCTGAATTTATTTATGTTTCCTGAAGTGGCGTGAAGATGTGGTTGTGTTTGACAGACGGATGTCCAATCTGACAGGACAAAGAGGAATGACTCAGATTTAAGCATTTCATTAGACTTCTTCTGTGTCTTGGGACAATTTAGCATCAATTTAATAAATAAGGGATTTAAGTGCTGATGGAAGGGGTGGGTGGTGAGAACTGGCTGAGTCTTTTTGGCTGTGTGAAAATCACCTCAAAGAACTCCTAGTGAAAATTGTCCAAATCCACACTCCCCAAAAAGCAGTTTGGCCCTGGGGAAAGGTGCAGGGTGGAACAGTTCCAATATTGGCCTGACAGGGAGATTTTCACATGCAACAATCTCTGAACAGAAATAACTAAGAAATATCTTTGTGCCTGCTGAAAGAGCATGAGTAATTTATTTTAGTAAATGTAAAATAAGGATTTTTGGTGTTTCCTTCCTCACTGTGGGCCTCAACACCTCGAAATTCTGAGCAGTTTTTCTGCACCAGGGACTCTGTGCTGGTGGTTCACGGGGTCTGAGAGTGCTGACTGCTCTTCCATCTGCAGGAAACCACTTATTTCTTTATGTGTTTAGAGATTCTGTGGGATAAAATGCAAGAACTTCATCATAACAATAACATTACCACCTGAGAGGCCACAGGTGTCACTGGGGACTTAGATTTTTATTAGCTAACATGTACTAAGTGTGAATTAAAAACTAAACACTGCATCAAAGGTCTGCAGTGACACCTGCAACAAACCCTGGCGGCATAAAATTATCCATCTTGACCAATTTTAAAATTAAAGCAGCTTAGATTTAAATCTAACCCCTTTGCACTTTTTTAAGCAACATTTTTTTCTCTTTGAGATTATGGATGACTATTGACCACATAAAGAGGTTTCTTTGGGGAAATCAGAGATTCTTGGAAGGCCACAAAATCCCTTTTTGGAGCTGCAGGAGGAGAGCCCCAGCCCGCTGTGTATCATGCTGAATGTTCCCTGCTCTTCCATCTGCAGGAAATCACTTTTTTCTTTATGTGTTCAGAGATTCTGTGGGATAAAATGCAAGAACTTCATAATAACAATAATAATAACACCTGAGAGGCCACAAGTGTCACTGGGTGCTTAGTTCAGATAATGACAATATTTAATTCACAAGTGTGAATTAAAAGCTAAACACTGCATCAAAGGTCTGCAGTGGGCGCAGCAAACACTGGCAGCATAAAATAATCTTGACCAATTTTAAAATTAAAGCAGCTTGGATTTAAATCTCAGCCCTTTGCACTTTTTGAGAAGCACTTTTTTTTTCTCTCTCTTTGGGATTATTGATCACATAAAGGGGTCTCTTGAGGGAAATCAGAGATTCTTGGAAAGCCACAAAATCCCTTTTTGGAGCTGCAGGAGGAGAGCCCCAGCCCTCTGTGTCATGCTGAGTGTTCCCAGCAGGAAGAGAGCCAGGAACCTGAGCTGGCATAGATGGATTCCCCCTTCACCTGCTGCCTCCTTCTCATTAGACTGCAGTGATTAAAGAGTTATCAAAATTTCATACTTCAAAATGACTGCACAAAAGCAACTCTTCCCCACGAGGAGGTGTCATTAGAGGCTGTCGCTCACCTGCACAGAATTGTCCCCACAAATCTCTTCCTCTGGGCACTCCCTCCCCCACCTGCACACTCAGCCCTTAAATTTATGAGGAAGTGGTGAAACCTTTAGCCAGCAAGAGCCACTCCTGAGGATAAATATGGGCTCTAAATTATTTCAGCCCATCGGGCATATTGGTTATTAAACTTTGCCTGGTGCAAGGGGGCAGATGGATGTGCTGTGTCACTGCCAGCTGTATTAATTGCTTGCTAAAGATTTTCAATTATTTAGGTAGAAATATGGATTGGAATTATACCAGGATTATTCAGGTGACTCTGACAAGCTGCAGCTTGAGAGATGTATGGAAACAAATGAGGTGCAGCTTAGTTTGATCAGGCATTGACTGTTGTTCCCTTGCTGCCAGTTTCTTTTCCTTCTTTTCCTCCTTCTTTTCCTCCTTCTTTTCCTTCTTCTTCTCCTTCCTCTTTTCCTTCTTCTTTTCCTTCTTCTTCTCCTTCTTTTTCTCCTTCTTCTTTTCCTTCTTCTTCTCCTTCTTCTTCTCCTTCTTCTTTTCCTTCTTCTTTTCCTCCTTTTCCTCCTCCTTTTCCTCCTTCTTTTTCTCCTCCTTTTCATCCTCCTTTTCCTCTTCCTTTTCCTCCTCCTTTTCCTCCTCCTTTTCCTCCTCCTTTTCCTCTTCCTTTTCCTCCTCCTTTTCCTCCTCCTTTTCCTCTTCCTTTTCCTCCTCCTTTTCCTCCTCCTTTTCCTCCTCCTTTTCCTCCTTCTTTTTCTCCTTCTTTTCCTTCTTTTCCTTCTTTTCCATCTTTTCCTTCTTTTCCTTCTTTCTTTTCCTTCTTCTCTTCCTTCTCTTCCTTTTTTTCCTCCTTTTCCTTCTTTCTTCTTTTCCTTGTTTCTTCTTTTCCTTCTTCTTCTTTCCCCCTCCAGTGCATTCCATGCACAGATGAGATTAGTCCAGAAGAACACAAGCTGGTGCTAAAACAATTCCTTCCTCCCATTTTTCCCGTCGGTGTATCGGTGCAATGATCCCATTCCCACCCCATTACTCAACAGGAGATGCTAAGAAGCCAAGTGACTTCCCCAAAGCCGCTTGGAGAAAGGTGACAGCTTTACTCTGAGCCCGTTTACCTCGGATTCAGCCCATGGCAGCGTTCCCTAAGCTGCTTCCCTCGATAAAACCCCCTGACATGACCAAGCAGCTTTAGAGGGTGGTGCCTGGGCTGGGATCTGCACAGACCAAGCCCAGGGCTCTGTGCACCCTGGACAGGGTTTGCTCATGCCAACCTCTGCATGAAGCTGCAAAAGGGGATGAAAAAGGGGGGCAAAAAAAAAAAAAAAAAAAAATTGTGGAATTCAAAACACTTTGGTCCAAAATCTAATTCATCAAGTTTGCCTGCAGTTGACATAAAATGTATTTTCTTTTCTGGATAGCCATAGATTCTGTGAATTGTGATAGATTCTGTGAATTGTGATAGAGTGCCTGGCAAAATTCAGCTGTGCAACGTGGGTGCTGATAAGCCTGGCAGTCTGTGTGGAATGGGACCCCTCAGGGTCTGTGTTTGGATATGAAACATTTTCATGAGGATCCTTCATGTGAGAAGTTGAAAAACTTCATGCAGAAATCCAGAAGTAAACAAAAAATCACAGCACAGGAAATTCTGATCTGCTGGAAATCAGTTTAAAGTTCCACAAATTAATTACCTGTTATGCTGCTGCTTTTGCTCCAATTTCTACCCTGGTATAAAAAATAATCCAAATTTTTTGTGGTCATTTTTATATATGCACTGGCTCTATGTTCTCAGATTAGCTTTAAGGAAAAATGAAGCAATTGTATAATACATAACATTTGAGTTTGGAGGGAAATGAGTTATTTAACAAAAAATAATCAATCTGCAATCTGTCTTCCATCAGAGACTTGGTATAGCAGCTCATTCTTCTGCATCAGGCAGGAAGGGTCATGCCTCTGCTTTTATAGAGATTATTTACTCCCTAAATGTTATATTTAGCTCTTAATTTCCAGTATGTTAGCATCTCCCCTTGGCTGCCTCTGTGAGTTACCTGTGTCAGAAGGTTTAGGGCCAGAGCACATAAATGTTTATTTAGGAGGTGCATTAGCTTCTGCAGCACTGAGCTTACATGGCAAAGATTTCTAATGTAATTTTCAGAGCCTGGGAGTGTGTGAAAGATGCAGGAGTTCAGGGGTCAGAGGCAGCACAGGGTAGAAATGGCTGGGGGATGACTGAAGGATACAAAAACTTGTAATGTGGTGTGGTTTTGACCAGGTGGGGATGGAAAAAATTCTCCCCAGCTTCGATACCTCATGTCAGCTCACACTAGAAAATGTAAATGATAGCAGAGATGCAAACAGGGGGAATGGAGCTCATGGTGTTCTTCATCTCTCACCAAAAGCACAGCTCTGAGCAGCCTGCACAGGTATTTGTAAGCAGTGGGAGGTAAAAAACACTGGGGAGACAATAGTACCATCTAAAATAGAATATGAGAGATGATGAGTTTATTTCCAGGCAAGCTCTTCAATGGTTTTCATGATCTCTCCATATGCACAGTGGTTTATTATTATTTTTCTAATTGATAGCACTTACTGGTGGTGCAGGTTTAAGTGGCCATTGGGACAAGATGCCCTTGCCCTAGCACTGACCGGGTTCAGTTTCACAGAGACGCACTCAAACCTGTGCAGTTCCCTTGCTGCAGCTGCAAAGAGGAAGAGTTTTGCTGATTGATGCAAAAACCCCTTTAATGCTGCTCTGGAGGCAGAGGGGATCTTTGGCTATGGGTACAAGCAGCATTGCACAGCACCAGTGTGCAAACTCACCCTTAGAGAAGTGTAGCTTTTGGAGTTCCCAAGGTTGACATTTTCTAAAGACAGCATCAAGAGGTGCCCAAGCTGGCCACCAAGAGATTTGTGCAGTTGCAATGCTGGAAT
Organism: Nesospiza acunhae; assembly: GCA_013398715.1. Lineage (NCBI taxonomy): Eukaryota > Metazoa > Chordata > Aves > Passeriformes > Thraupidae > Nesospiza > Nesospiza acunhae. The sequence goes on from VZSU01001109.1 coordinate 74,307, forward strand.
TTCAGGCTGCCTACTTGTAACTTGTTTTTCTCTGGCCAAACCCGAGGGTGTTGCTGCAAACTGGGTGTGCTGGTGCTCTGGGGGCTGTTGGCTGCAGAAAGGAGAATTGCAGCAGTAAGGAGCTGCACAGAAGCAGGAGTGGTAATGACAGCATGAATATGCAAGCAGTGCTCACTGCCAGCTTCATCAGCACAGATGTTCTCCTGCAGCTGGGGTCTACACACCATTCATCCATTTTGCACATGTTCCCTCTCAACCAGCTACTCTGAATATTCTCACCCAACAGGGGATGGCTGCTGAGCCTTTGTCACGTTCTCCCCAAGTTTACCCTGGTAACATCTGTGTGCAGCCATTACAGACTTGGCACTGGCTCTGTGTTGGTGCTAATTTCCTCTTCTGGTGACAGCCACGCTCTCATTTTCCATCCCATTGAATGTGGGAAATAAAGCAACCAGTGCTGTCAAACACCACCAGGCTGTGCTTATCCCACCCAACCCTGGGAGAGCTGAGTCCTCCTATCCCTTCAGGGACGAGTGTGGAGCTGATGGAAGCACCTCTTCCACCAGGACACCTGGGCTGTGCTTCTGGGCATCACGCTGCAGCCAGAATGTTCTCTCAGCTCTGAGTGTGTGACACACTCCACCACCCACCCCTCAGACTCTGCACCTTCCCTTCATTTTTGTCATATAGATATCCAAAAGGGTAACCAGCCTATTTATCAGATGGTTGCAGAGCCCTTCTGGGCTGTGGGTTTGGTGGAGTCAATCCCATTTTCAGTAAGGAAGCCCTAAAATCCTGTTGCCCTGTTTTGAATGTTGATTAGTGATTTATCTGTAAGGTAGCTGTCCAACAATTATCTGCTGCTTCTTCCACATTAAAGTGAGTGTAATAACTGTCAGCTCAGCATGATTTTATCCTGCCCATATTTGAGTTTTCATCACCTCCAGTCTGTTATATTTAGCTTTTTTGAGCTAGGTCTAATAAGTTCTTGGAGGCTTATAACACACCTGAGATAGCTCAGGAGGCTCATAACACACTTAAGATAGCTTAGCTACTCTTGGAGGCATAAAAATCAGCAGGATGGCTTCTGTTGCAGTGTTGGAAACAAAAGGGTTTAATAAAAGGTGAAATAACAAACAGAGAAAAGCTGATCTAGGTGTAAGAGGTTCTTCTTCTTGGTAAAACACCTCCCAAAAGCAATTTGTTTCTTTGTTTATGGCTTTTTATACTAAATTGCCCAGGCAGGACTTTTTGGCTTCTGTCTAATTAGCTATCCTTGAGTTTGAGGTGAAGTCTTCTAGGTCTGATGAGGTGTCTTTTCACTTTACAGAGGAGAAAAACTTCTGGGCTCCTTTCCTTTCAATGGGACAAAGGAGAGTTTTGTCACTCTGTCAACGAAGAGCACGCTCCTTCCCCAGTCAGTCACAGGAGTCTGTGAAAGCCCAGAATAGTCTGGGTGGGAAAGGAACTCTCAGATCATCTCATTCCATCCCCTTGCCATGGACAGAGAACTTTCTACCAGATCAGGCTGCTCCAAGCCTTGTTCAACCTGGCCTTGAATGTTTCCACTGGAGTTGATAAGCCATGTTCTGAAAGTAAGTCAGGTTTCATGCAAGTCATGTTTCATGCAAGTCGTGAAAATGACCACAAACACAGGATTTGCTGCATTCCCTCAGGTGTTCACCGGGGTTCTTCCCCTTGGGAAACACAGAAATTGTTGAAATGAAGGAGCAAACAGCTTTGTGAGTTTCCAATTCCTGGGAGAAGGGCTGGGGATGAGGTTATTAACATATTGCAGTTTAGTTATCAAATGTGCTTGCAAGAGTTGGGTTGTTCTTGTCTTGCTCGTTAGTGGTATGTGCTTTCTGTGAGCAATAATTGAGATTAAACATCCTCTGGGGAAGGAAGTAATTTATTTTGTAGTAAACTGATATCTGTTGATATTTTAACGTTTCCTTACATTATTTATCAGTAGATTTGCATCCCTGAACTGGAAAAGATAATCTTTTATTGGGTAAGAAAAGTAATTTAATGTTAAAATTAAATAAAATATTAATTACATGTGAAAAGGCTTATGTAGCACAGACAACGTACTATATATTATTACAAATTGTTCATGCTGAATAAATTGCTTTGCAGAGGAAATGGGAATACATTAGCAGAACATAGAAGCATTGAAGGTGGCTGTTCACTTCCTAGATTGGTTGGTATGGTTGAGCAGGTTGCACATGTGGATTCATCCCCTGAAGACAGGAAAGCAGGAGAAATTGGGGGATGGCAGCTGTCTGTCCTCGGGTTGGAAAGGCACTATAATTCTGCAGTGTGGAATTGGTTTGTGTCTCCTTTTCCTCTCCTGTTTGAGAACCTGCAGCTGGGAAATTTGGGGCTTCCACACCACAGTTTTCCAGTTCATCAGAGCCCTAATGATTCAAGGAGCTATGTAATTGGGCAAAGAGCTGGATTAATGTTGTGACAATTAATTTAGGGCTGTAATTCATGTCAGGCAGAGGACAAGCTTGGAGAGAATGGTTAAATGGTGGTGGGGAAAGCATTTAATTTCATCCTCAACATCAATATTCTCTATTAGCACCAGATCTCAGCGCAGACCTGCAGCACACAATTATCCCTGGATTGTACATTAATTTCTGTGTTGAGCCTTGGCCTCATTTAGTGTTTTATGTGCTGAACCAACTGATGTCTGAAGCAGGGAACTGCTTGCTTAGATGGATAATGTCCTGGAAGTGAGGGCAGCACCTCTGGAGTTGTTGGAACAACGGGCATGGTCTCAGGCTGGGAAACCTTCCTGAGTTTCACGTGGTTGAGAGAAGGTCTGGCTTTGAACTCGGCGTTGTTTTGAGTCAAGATGATTCATTCTGAGGAAACAGCCTCACCTGCTGCACTCTGACCTGGCAGAGCTGCTTCCATTGCACCTGCACAGCTGCAAGGTCACCTCTTTGTAGGATTTGTGACAAAGATGAAAGTTCTCTCCAAGCCTTTTTCCTCAGAGCTAAATCCACCACAAAAACAGGGCTTTCAAGACTTTTTCTAAGCACAGAAATGTTGAGCACTAAGATAAAGATCCCACTTTATTATTTTTTCCCTTGCAGCCACCTCAAAAGGTATCTGTGTTAAATTCACAGATACTCTGCACCCATTTGGGAGTATCCTGCAACTCCCATCCCTTTTCTACAACCTCTGTAATACTCAGCTAATTTGAGTAGTTTTTATTCTTATGTAAGCTGTGCGTTTCTGTGGGCTTGTTGTTAAGTGATTATTAATTAATATTTGTGGAATTTCGCCTGAATATCTCAAAGCTCACGATTTCTTTTTCCTTCAGAGTGCTGGATTTTCAAATGCCAGCAAAACTTTGCGCACACAAATTAATTGCCAGATTTATGGAATGAGGCCTGAATACTTGGGTTGCAGCTAACTGTATTTTAATAATATAGTTATTATATGTAGTTATAATAACTCCACCAAGTGATACACTAATCTAAATATTCAGTAGTGATACACTAATCTAAATATTCAGTGTCTGTAGCTGTCAGTGTGTGTCCATCTTTCATGTTCTCCTTATCTAAGGCCCTCTTTGGTTCATGCAGTCATGCAGACATTTAAAATGACCACAGTGGGATGATTTTCCTGGCATTCCTTTGCATATTTGATGATAAAATTCTAGTGTACTACTCAGTTGTGATGCAGAATGATTCCTGCTCCATTGTCTCTCAAAGCTATCAGCGCATTTCATCTGTATTTCCACCTTGTCTCTCTGAGCACACAAGAGCAGTGATGAATTCCACTCTTAAAAATGTGCAACACAGACACAAAAAACAGCATTAAGTACCCAGAACATCCAGAGTTTGAGGAGAGTGCTCAGGGCAGCTGTGCTGCAAACACCATTTGCCCTTTTACAGTTGCTGGATGGATCCTGAGCTGGAAACAGGAATCCCTTCACTCTAACAGGTGCTCTCATGAACATATTAAATTAATATACAGCCCTGAATCAGGGTGTGTGGATGTTTCCTCACAGGAATGCTGCTGGGAGTCTATTGCCTGTCATAACATTGATGCAGGCATTCGGCTCCAGTGGATTTGTTAAACGGGTTTTTACATCAGCACATAAAGCCAGGGATTTATGGCTTGCCATAAGGCACACAAAGTGAGATTTCAGCTCCCTGTGGTGCACAGAGCATCACACATCAGGAATGTCACTGCTCCTTTAGCATCTATTACTCCAACCTGCTGCTAAAATGCAATTCCAGGCTGTGCCTCATGTATTCCAGGAGATGGGCTGAGACAGGAAGATGGATAAATTGCTGTGGGGTGGTGGCACAGAGGTGGTAAAACCCATCCTTCTCTGAAACTTTCTGTGGTTTTATTTCTGAAGGTGATCCTTTCTAACCCCACTTTTGATAACCCTGACAGTTCAGATGACCACTAACAGGACGGATTAATTGCAAAACACAGGAAAATCAAAGGGATAGGATTGAAAAAGCGCCACAGCTTAATGATGAATTGTCAGTCTAAAATGAACTTTTTTAGGCCAACAAACTCCTCTGCAGGCTCCATTTGTGTACAGCAGCTGATGCTAATTGCTGCTAGCAGTGCTGCTTGGGCTCTCCTCCAGTGCCTCTCTGCTGAAGGGCCTCTTTCAGTTCTGAAGAGCAATTTTGGTCCCCGTGCAGCCAGCAGCAGTTACCCAGCACGTCCTCACAGTGCTTCAAAAGCTGCTGCCAAGGCTTTACAACGTCCTTTCCATCCCCTCATGATCTCCAGACTCGGTGCTCTCAGTGACAACAGCAATCATCACCAGAGAGGCACATTGTGGGTGAGTTTTGTCTCTAGAAATAGCCCACACCCTTAAAACAGGGATGTTCTTCACAGCAGCCACCAGCTTCCAGCAACAGCAGCTGCTCCTGCTAGGATGAGGTGGGAGGGAACCTTCTGAGGTGAAAAGGAACTTCTTGAGTAGGAAAGGAACCTTTTGAAATGGAAGGGAACTTTCTGAGGTGGAAGGGAACCTTTTGGGGTCAAAGTGAACCTTTTGTTCTCTTCAATGAGGTGCAGAATCTACTGCTGGTGATACTTTGGTCTGACAGGCATAAACTCCCTCATGCAGACTTTAATTACATGTGATCTTCTTAATTACCTGTGCTTTTCTGTGAGCTGAAGCTCCAAATGTCAGATGGATGCAGCGAGCCCCTGAGCTGACTCCTGTTTTTTTCTGGGTGAATTTCAGCCTTGTTTTATTTTCATTTCATGCACCAGTGTACAAATTTCTTATCAGCTTTTTGCCAGAGTAATGTGTGTGTCCCATGCTGGGCAGCTGGATGTCAGGGCAGTGTAAAAATAAAATTGTTTTCCATTGGCTGGGCTTTGGGAATGGAGAGGGAATTGAAAAGCCAGCTACATCCCAGCCTCCATTTCATACATTTCTCAGGTAAATAGTGACCACAATCAAATAGTTGCTTGGTACCTGGTATGAGGAGGGGGAACAGCACTGACAGCTGCCAAGTGCTGTGCCTTTCACAGATGGGATCATCCTGGGAGCCTGTCTTGGTTTGGAAAGACAGGAGTCTGCTGAGGAAGGCAGGAGCCTCCCCTGAAATGGAGAATGTAAACCCTCCCCACCGCTCTGAATTGCTCTAAATTTTAAATTAAGGGGCTCTCAGGCAAAAATATGGGAACAGGAAATAACAGTTCTTTAATAGGGAGGAAAATAAAAGGATAAAATAAACAATGCAGTACACGAGAATAACACTGACAGAGTCAGAACCCAACCTGACACCCTGTGGGTCAGGGTGTTGGCAGCAGTCCCATTGGAATTGTGGCTGCAGCCCTCCTCCAGTCAGGGTGGGTTCTGCTGGAGCAGGGGGTCCTGTAGAGAAGGATGTATTCTTCCTCCGAAGATCCAGTGGAAGAAGAGGCAGCTGCTGTTCCTCTGGGGAATCCAGTGGAGAAAGCCGTGCTGGTGTCTCAAAACCTCTGGATTATATCCGGGTAGGAATGCTTGGCTCCTCCCTCTGGGCTCACATCTCCCAATGGGATGCTGTAGTTCTTATCAGCCCTGCAGGGACATTCCATAGCTGTTATCAGCAGGTGTCACCTCCCGAGGGAGGAGTTATTGTGGTCACTCAAAGAGAGAGATAAGGCAAACTGCCCACTTGACAAAGATAATCTGCCATACAGATGGCAATCAAAAACATCTTGCCTTGTAATCTGGAACATAGCCACTGATCCGTGGGGGATGAGGGGTGTCAGTGCACATCTGAGATGTTATTCTCACTCACACGGTCACACTGCTCCAGGAAATTGCCGCTCAGCCCCTCTCCCATCACATCCCACCCCAGGCTCCCTCCCTGTGCTCTGCTGCAGCTCTGGAGCAGGGGGTGGTGGTGGGTGGCCATGGCTGGTGCTGTCACAGCTGCCTGTGCTCTCCTGAGGTAGCAGAAATCTGCTCTCTCTCTCTCTGGATGTCAGACCCTCCCCTTTCCTCTGACAATCCAGATTTTCCTGCATTGGAGCAAGGGCTGGACTTTGTGGCCTCTCCTGGAGTGAGTCCTCTCAGTGAACAGGCAGGGAAAAGGCAGGGTAAGAGAAACTCCAGGAGGGGCTGTGCTGCCAGAGGCTCAGACCCAGACTTCCACAGGAGCACAAACTGCACTTTGCAAAACTTTGGCCAAAAAACTCTACCAGGGACCTGCATGGGTAGAGAATATAAGGAATCCTGACTTCCCATGGGTTTGGATCTGTGGCTCATTGATCTGGATGGCTTTCTTCTTTTATTTTAAATGTTTCATTGTGGTCACAGCCCTGATCAGACATCAGAGTCTGCTTGGAGCAAATTCTTGGGGTGCTTTAGATGGTCCATTGGAGGTGAGAGGAGCTTTAAGTGTAGATGACCTGGAGTCCAAGTGAGGTCTGGCTCAGAGTGCAGCCTTTTTCTCAGTGGCTAACCTTCATAACCTCTCTCTCTTTCTGCTTCTTCTTACAAAGCTTGCAGATATTCTGTATCTTTTAAACTTTTCCTCCTCAAATTTGATTGAAACTTGATGGACAGGCTGAAAAGCTGATTAGTGAAAGAAAAACAAGCTGTACACTCATTCATGTACCTTATTCCCTGATAAGACACCAGGCTGGTATCTATAAATTATAAAAGAGCTGCCCTAAATTTCACAAGATAGGCTTTATCATGAGGAGGAAGAAAGGGGAAAAAAAATAATTTGTTTATTCCCTGGGTAATGTTTCAGCCATCATTATTCTTGGAACCCTGTTGCTTGCCACATCAAGCAAAACATCAGTTTCTAGACACCCTGCTGACCACAGGAGGAAGGATGCCAAGTCCTTCCCAAGCCCAGGACAAACGGATGTGCTGCCTGCAGTGCTGAGCCACGAGTAGAAAGGTTGGATCAGTTTGTAGGAAATTAACATTATTTAGCCTTTAGCAGAGAACTCCCATCTCGAGTACTCTTTTTAATAATTTTTCTCATTGCCTCTGTTTCATTTGTACAAATTCCCCCGGTGCCACTGGTAATTTTTTTTTTTTTTTTTTTTTTTTTTTTTTTTTTCTATCTGCACAGAATCCACTGCAGAGGATCAAAGAGCAGAGGCTGAAAAAGCAAACACATGAGCCTGGGCGATATGGCACAGGAGTGCAGGCTCCTCGCTCTGCTGGCTGCTGCTCCCAGCACAACAAAGAAAATTGCTTTCCAAATGCAATGTCTGTCTGAAGGCCATCCACACCAGAGCAGGACGAACCTCAGAAGGGCCCCGGGTTCTGTTTGGCTCAGATAAGCTTCACAAAGGATCCAACTGTTTTGATGATTATCAGGAAATCTTGCATCTGCCAGGCTGGGCTGCAGAACTTGTCAGAAGCTCACAGCTTTCTTATGAATTTTTTTTTTTTTTTTTTTTTTGCTGCTCCCTGCTTTGAGGCAGATGCACCTCTGGAAGGGGCTCAGTGGTGGAGATGAGTGGCGCACAGAAAGAATTCAAAGGGACAGAAGTGTTCCAAGGAATGTGGAGCCTCGTTCCCTGATTCCAGCTGGGCAGGGATGACAGAGAAGTGGGTGCAAAGGAGGAACAGCCAGTGCCTTTCAGATCCCAGCAGCAGCAATAACATTTCTGCCCTTCTGGTTGCAAGAATTTTCATTTTTTGGACCAGTTTTCAATTATTCTTGGAATTTTTCATTCTTGTACATCTCATGCAGACCAGGACGGAGTGGGGGCAGCATGGCAGCACTGACAGAACCAGAGGACACAGTCCCAGGCTGTGTCAGGGGAAATATTGTGGTGGTGTTTGCAGGGGTCCCAGGATGAGGGAATAGTTGAGGATCTTGGCTCCATGTTTCAGAAGGCTGATTTATTATTTTATGATATATATTATGTTAAAGGACATTATATATTAGAACTATACTAAAAGAATAGAAGAAAGGATTTCATCAGAAGGCTTGAAAAGAAAGGAAAGGAACGATAATAAAATCTTGTGACTGACCAGAGAGTCTGAGCCAGCTGACTGTGATTGGCCATTAATTAAAAACAACCTCATGAGACCAATCCCAGATGCACCTGTTGCATTCCACAGCAGCAGATAATCAATGTTTGCATTTTGTTCCTGAGGCCTCTCAGCTTCTCAGGAGAAAAGATCCTAACAAAAGGATTTTTCATAAAATATGACGATGACAAAATATAAGTTGAGTAATAGGAAAAAGGTTTTACAGAAAGGGTGATAAAATTCTGGAATGTTCTGCCTGGGGTGGTGGTGGAGCTCCTCCTCCCATCTCTGTAATTTTAGGTGGAACAACACACAGATTCTGACTAACAATCTGACAAAATACAGATTTTCAGTATGCGCTGCTCATTTGTCTGCCCTCTCTTTCTTCAGGTTCTGGTGATCATTTTGATCACAGACCCCTGTTCCCATCCCTTGGGTTTGTGTTGATCCTGCTTTTTCCCATTGCCAGCACCCTTTCCCAGGGAAGCATCAAGAGGAGGTGACAAGGTAGTAGAAGTCTGAGTGTTAGAAGAGAAAATCCTTTGAAGAAAATACGTAAAAATATCTTTATTGTGGAGATTCTGAACTTGCTGCAGTATGTGTCTGTGGGGGTTGAGCTTATGCCTGTTCTTGTTCCCATTTCCAAAATGTGCACAAGTTCTGAGCTGCAGATCCACAGGTGGTGACAGTGTTCTTTTCAAATAAATGCCTGTAAATGGCAATTTTGGGATGCTGACATCCCGAAACCTTGAGAACAGCTTTCTTAAATGGTTTGAAAAAGAAAAAAATACCAGGATCCATTATGTTAAAGCTCAAATTTCCCTTTAAAAAAAGGTTTAAGAAGGATTAATCAGCAGCTCTCAGACCATGTGAAAGAACTTCCCACCAGCCTGGAGCTGAGGAAGAGGCTGACATGAAAGCACAGGGCTGGGATGGTTTTGGACTTGGAAATTCCTCTTGCCTTGCTGTCAGGGAGCTGATTCTAGAGGAATCTTGGCACTGTAGGCTGAAAAATGCATTTTGAGACCCAAATTCCTGAACCATAATTGGTTGTCAGAGCACAGGGCAGTACAGCAGGTGTGGGAGTGAATTCTGAGGGAATCCCTCAATGGACAAACTCCCAGTTTTCCTCAGCAGTTGTGTGTTGCTCTCCTGTTTCCACTGGATCAATCCTTTCTCCAGGAGCTGTTTTCACATGTGTGTCCAGGTTTGTCTGCAGCAAACTCAGGGTTCCTCTTTCTCTGGGCTGAAGAACTTTGTCTCTTGTTCCCTGTGTCCTGTATTTTATTGGTGCAGCTGAACTTCAGCAAGGGGGGGCACTTTGCAAGCTCTGCTTTTTGCCACCAGTTTAAAATTTTCTGTTTCTTTTTGCGAAGAAAAGACTGAGCGTGTCAAGCATCTTAGACTTTCAGATTATTAATCCTCTTCTTTCCCAGCCTGAAGAGCCCTTGACCACAGCTTCATTCTTTGTTTCCCACAAGACCCACTGATTAAGTCAGAGGGAATAGTCAGGATTCAAAGAAAAAGTGACATTTCTAAGTAAAAAATAATGACTCAAGTAGAAGGATTTCACATGAATGCTTTTCCACTGTGATTTGAATGTATTTTGGGTATATGGTTAAATGTATTATTCTCTTTGGTGATCTGCAATAATATCTTGCGTCTCTAAGAAATTTTTCTTTTTTTTTTTTTTAAGAGTTACATGCTTGCTTCAGAGCTGTGGCTGAATTAATTCTTAATATTATCAGGGTTAAAGCATCATCTTTATTTGAACGGCAAAGGAAAACCTCGGGGTAATTCTCTTTACATGCAAAAAACATCTCCAGCAATCCCACTCACCAGCGGGTCACAGGTTGTCCTGAGGAGCTCCTGAGCACAGGGGGTGCTCCTGAATCTCTCATTGTGCACTCTCCTGATGGAATTACACTCATTATTATTCCCATTGTCTGCTTTGTGGTGCTGGAAGGTGGCACAGACGTGGTCTTGTTGTCTGGAGCAGCACATGAGTGACTTGGAGGCTTTGCAGTACAGAAATGATAAGAAGAATCAGATTTATGAAGAGGAAGGGTGAGGTGTGGAATGGTAACATGAACGGGTGAACTCAGCAATTACAATTTTCGCATTTCTAATGCTGAACCTGGCTTTTTTTTTTCTCTTCTTATTTTTTAGCAGTTTCAACAGCAATTTCCATAGAAGTTAGAACAACAACAACAACAACAACAAAACAAAACAAACAAACAAAAAACCCAGCTAGGAGTTTTCTACCTCTCACTCACAAGGACTGTTTGTTTTTATTTTTAGTATTAACTTTACAACACATCCTCTATCAACTCAGACTGAAATGAACTGCCGGAAATAAAAATTCTAATTCAGATTCTTAATTACCTGCGCTCAGGTATGCTCATGGATCGTCACGGGCTGAGGGAAGCTGCAATGATTGTGTAATAATTTAGGGCTGGCAGCACATTAAAGAACCGTATTCAGGCACAATTGTGCCTTGGGGAGAGCCCCTGGGCGTGTTTGTCACCCCAGGGCGCTGGGGCAGCTGCAGGGCTGTGACAGGAGCAGGTTCAGTCAGGAGCAGAATGAATGCAGAAGGGTTTGCGGGTTTTGTTCTTGCAGCCATGCCCGGTTCCATCAGCTGTGCCCAGGGGCTGATAAATCCCTCCCTGTGTCCCTTTAATCAGCCGGGGCTGGGACACAAATCCTGCTCATTTCGTCCGCGCTGATAGCTTCCTTATCTCTAATGAGACAATTTCTGCCGATTATAATCTGGAAGTTGTTTTGTTTCACCAAGAGAAAGACAGCCCCAGTCCTCCAGGCCGTTCGGTTAAATGCAGCAGCGCAGTTCTCCTTCAATCCGCCGGCAAACTTCTGCTTTGATGTGTTTCATTCCTACAGTAATCCCAGTCATTAATTCCCAGCAATCCTGCAAAGCTGCTGCACCAAGGGGATCTGAAATCTGTGGCTGGGAGCTGGGTGTTGGTGCCACTCACCTGGGAGCACAGAGGGAGAGCAAACAGAGGGACAGAAGCTCTGCGCCAGCGCCTGTGGCAGCTGAACACTGGTGAATTCTCCTCTGCTCCACCTGAGAGCCAGGCAGGTTTGGCACAGGAAAGATTTACATATTTATCAATAGATATTTATATATATTTATGCATATAAATATATGTATTTATATATATATTTATATATTTATACATATAAATATATGTATTTTTATATATACACAGCTTGGGAGCTGTGAAAAATGCCAATCGCTTGGTTTTGGAATTTTAAAAGTTTATTAGTAATGAAGTGGTTATAAAAATAGTAATACAATTAGAGTAATGAAAATTTGGACAATTTGGATTAGGACCACAGGAAAGATTTACATATTTATCAATAGATATTTATATATATTTATGCATATAAATATATGTATTCATTTTCAGGGCTGAGTGAGGCAGGAAGAAGTTCATTTCTTCTGATAATATACAATTAGAGTAATGAAAATTTGGACAATTTGGATTAGGACAATGTGAGACAGGAGAAACAAAGAGTTACAGACGGTCCAGATATTGGGAGGGAGAGCAAACAGAGGGACAGAAGCTCTGCACCAGTGCCTGTGGCAGCTGAACACTGGTGAATTCTCCTCTGCTCCACCTGAGAGCCAGGCAGGTTTGGTAGAGGAAAGATTTACCTATCTATCTATATATATTTATATATATTTATATATATATACACAGCTTGGGAGCTGTCAAAAACACCAGTCACTTGTTTTTGGAATTTTGAAAGTTTCATAGTAATAAAGTGGTTATAAAAATAGCAATATAATTAGAGTAATAAAAATTTGGACAATTGGGATTAGGATAACGCGAGACAATAAAAACAGAGTTATGGACAGCCCGGGTACCTCTTTGTGGGCAACACAAGCCCGAAAAAGGACCCACGTTAACAGAGGATTAACCCTTAAAAGCAACAGCCTGTTGCATATTCATACACCTCATACATGATGCATAAATTCCATTCAAACACAGGATTCTGTCTGGTCAGTGTCAGCTTCTTCCTCTTAATCCTGATAGCATTTTCAGGGCTGAGTGAGGCAGGAAGAAGTTCATTTCTTCTGATAATGGGGCAATAAATTCTTTTTCTCTGAAAGATTCAGGTGTCCTGTGGCTGCTATCTGGTGTGAGTATCTCGTTCCTTTCTTTAAAACAATATCCCACATACATAGTTTCTATTTTAACTATGAAAGTAACATTTTAACTACAAAACTACATTTACCATACTATAAAAATGGTAACACAGCACTACTAATCAATACAGCGTAATACATATAGTAAATATCTGTGTGGAGCCATAAAATATGCACTTTTCACAGGAGCTGTCTGGTGAGGCCTCCTGATCTTGCTGCGACATTGCATTAAATAAAATTTCTCTTGCAAATGCTTCCCCATCGAATCGCTTGGCTAAATTCAAATTAAGCATCTGTTTGGAGTGAATGAGGATGGCAGAATGGAACCATTGGAGAATTACAAAAATCCAGCACAATTTAAATGGTACTACCTACAACTTGCCTACTTTTCTGCAGGAAAATGAGCGTCCCTTGTCACCAAGAATAGCATGTTCTGAGATATTCCAGCTGGAGCACGTAATGTGTGAGCCAGCCTGAGTCTGCCTTTCAACCAGAATTCTCATTAAACTCTACAAAGTGCTGCTGAGTTTCAAGCAAAAACCCAAGAAATGAAACAGAGCAAAACTCTTGAGCTTTGGTGAGTTTGACTTTGAATTTTGGTTGCATCTGTAGAGGTTTGGGTAGAGGAAATCAGGCAAAAAAAGAAAAATACCAAATTAATTTGAATCCAGTGATCTTAAATTTAAAAGTTTATTCAGAAGTAATTGGAGCTGCTTGGAGTTTTTCCCACTGACATGTGCAGGGTGAAGTGTCCAAGCGGCACATTTTGATCTGAAACATGTGATTGTTTTATCAGTGTTTATGGTGAGTTTAATCTGAGATATGTTTCAGTAAGGCACAAGTCATGTTTGCTAATACATACCGAGGACCTTTTTACCTTGTTACTCTAATGAAATATTCAATTAGAACAATCGTTTCGTTTAATTGAGCAGTTACCTGATAATCTGCACATGCTTAATGGGGTAAATGTATGAGGCAGGTGCAAAAAACCCCCAACCCTTCCGTAAATTAAACTAATACAGCACTCAATGAACTAATGAGGTGTTGTGGGAGTTGCATTTCAATTAAAAATCTATGAGGGCGTAAAGAACTTATGGAAGTTGTTTGTGAGTTTTGTCTGCTTTTCCATGGAAGGAAGAGTTGGTGAGAGGCTCCTTAAACACAAAGCTGAGTTGGAAATGAAAGCTGAAAATAAGTTTTAATGAAAATATAACAGTTTGTCTTCCAGCTGCATTTGGCAGCCCAAGTTCTTCGCAACCTGCCTGGCCTCACCTACACTCCACAGAGATTTTCTGGATTTTCTCCTCACTCTGATGAAAGGGCAGCCATGAGAATGGACCAGCATAAGTCTCAATTCCTGCAGGCACAGCAGAGCTGGGCTGTGTGCCTGAGGAAAACATTAGGTTTATTATGGACTTTGAGAACGAACAACCCCTGATATCCTGCAGTAAGCCAAGGGGATGGGTCCTTAATGCTTTTCCAGATATGTTCAGAGTCATTCAGCAGTTTGAGACTCCAGGGGCTGCAGCTGAAGCAGTCAGGAGCAGATCTGATTGTCAGCCTTGTAGTGTCCCAGGGAGTATAGAGATAATTTGTGGGAGCAGCAGGCTCCAAATGGGTTATTCCAGAGAAGAAAAGCAATTAGGACAAGATGCAGCAAAGGGAGGGTCATTGGCAGGACTTCTACCAGCCTGAACTCAAGTCTTTTTGAAGTTTTTGAGGCTTTTTCCTGTTAATGTGGTGGCTGCTGAATCAGACATCCCCTCTCCTTGGTGATGGCCTGACAATGCTTTAATGAGCTGTAATTGCACATCTTGAATTGTGATTACAAGAACGTTATCCACAAAGTCTCTCTTTTTCTGCATTGCTCACAGGAATGTTCAAGGGCAGGCAGAACTTTCCATCGGCTTCCTGCTCTCCTTGCTGTGTAAATGGGGAAAGATGTGTCTGCTCTGTTAGAATTTGTGATGGGTTCTTGTATGTGAGGGAAGAGCCCAGGGCAAAAGGGCTCCTGATTCAGTCCAGGGATCTAACAGCCAGTAAACAATTAACATAATTAACAATAGAATATGAGGAAAAGGGGTTGATGAGGAACTCAGAACTCAGGATTTTGCCTGCAGGGAGATGCTGTTCCTGTCTGGTCTCACCACCTTGACATGCTTCCAGACATCACACCTGTAAATTTAGATTATAGGTTTGTCCCCAAAATAAAGCAAAAGAATATTTTACCAGAATCTAACGAGGGACTTTCCACAAAATGCTACAAATAGGCTTCTAAATCCTCAAAAAGATAGGAACATCATTCTTCACTGGAGTAATTACCAGCTACAGGATTAATGAGTTTGAAATGTGCTGTTATTTTGTTAGGATTATTCTGGACAGATGGACCTGTGATTTAGCGTAGCACTTCCTTTTTCTTGTTATAGAAATAATACTTTTTTAACACAGGGAAATTATTTGTTATATTCAAAGTGTCAAAATATTCAGAAATTTGCCCAGAACAGGAGTTAACCAAACACCATCCAAATGTGAATTTTAATGTAAATTTCACTGGCTGCTCTATAAATCACCCAGTGTTGTATTTCCCATATCTGTATTTCCCATTTCTGGTTTATCCTGTGGAGCTCCTGAGCACATGGGCTGGGATTTGATGGTGCAGCAGATAAGTTATAGGAGATAAAATCTGTGCTTTTGGAGAGGATCAGACTTCGGGTCCCACCCCATGGTCTGCATGAGCCAATCGCCAAATCTGCTGAAACCAAAGGAAAAATTAATGTTGGCTTAGCAGCCATTGAATCCATAGAACTTTCTGAAAATGGCTCAAACCCTTTCTTCTGGAATCCATCAAACCTCTTCATTGTGGGTGCTGTTTTGGACCCTGCTTTTGGGGGTTTGTTCAGCTTCCATACAGAGCAAACCCAGGAGTGAATGAGAAGCTGGTGCAGCACCAACATCTCCTGGCCTGTGCTGTTCAAGGGCTCAGGGGTGCATCCCCTTGCAGTTTTTAACAGGTGCAACTCCTTCTCCCAGCAATTTTCTTAATGTCAGGTGGGTGTTTGCATTGTTAGGCTTAGAACCAACATTTACCCTTAATACAACACAAGCCAAAACTAGAGTTTAAAATATTGATCGGTTTTTGGCATTGTCATTGTGGCAGAGTTAGAGATTTCTGCAAGCAGCCTGTGAAATTAGGTGTGCTGGAGGAGGCTAAATTCCCTTTGATGAAGTGCTTATTTTAAAGCACAGACATTATCTGCATTGCAACCCTGTATGCTTTGGAGTTTTGCATAATTTCCAGCAATCTCAGTGTTGGAATTCTTCCCCATTATGTATTCTGCTGGTTAATTTATGAAGTGTGAGGAATAAAGCTGGTTAAAAATAAATTTACTTTGGTGATACTTAATCTTTCTCCACAATACATGCCGTAATTAACATATTAATCTGTAACAAATGCTGAAAGTTTCCTCCTAATCTCTTTGCCATACATTTCATTTGACATTTCAGTTATATTTCACTGCCTTGCCCTGTGAGCAGAAGGTAATAAAAAAATTCAATGAAATTGGGCATATTCATACTAAGAATTTGATTTTTATATAAGATTAATTTGATTTTTTTTTTTTTTTTGTGAGAAGGCTCCGTGGCTGGGAAGAACGTGACTTACATGAACAAAAATGCCATTTGCTAAATGCCAAGGGGAAGGGGGGGGATAGAATCAGAGCTTAGAGATGATTATGTAACATTTTAGATGCACTCTGAGCTATCTCAGTGTAAGTTAAGTGAAAAGCAGAGCAGAGGCACATTAAGTTATGCCTTTATGGGGAATAAAAACTTATAAACCCTGGAAATAAATGCAGAAATCTGCTGGCACCACAGCCTGCTGTGGGTCAGACTCCTCTCTCAGCACCCCAGCTGTGCTCAGCTTAACTTTGGGAGCAGTTGGAGGAACTTTATGGAGTTTGATGGAGTGATTTGTTTTGCTACAATGGCAGCAAAATTTGGGGTTTTAGTTCCTGGGAGTTAAATACGGCAGCACTGAGCTTAATCTGGGAGAATTATGGAAATAAGGGGGTTACAAAAGTGCCTCCTTTGGTTCCATCAGGGTGGTGCTGGATCAGCTCTTCTCTTTAATGGCTGAGAGCTTTTTGGTAGACAAGTTATTATTGTTTTTATTGGAGCAGCAGCTTAAGGTTCCAGTGGACAGGGATTGATGGAGTGACAAAGGATCATGAGCTGGGTCCTGCCTCAAGTGATTTATAATCTAAGAAAAGAACTCTGGAAACCTCTTCAGAGCGCTGAAATGGTATTATGGGATAATATTCTATGTGGTACACCTAACTAAGCAAACTCATTAATCTGTTGGTTAATTTTGAATCAATTTCCCCAAAGCCTCTCTCACAGACTTTTCAATTATTGCAAAAGGGAAAACCCCTTTTCCTGAGATTACAGGAGAATGTTTCATTAAATAGGAGTAACTGAGGGATAAGGTGGGATAACACAAATTCCCAGTGTTGCTCCTGCAGAAAAGAAAGTCCAAAACTCCAGATTCCCAAAATTGCTGTTCAGCTTTGATTGTGTACTGGGAGCCACCCATTACTTTTTCATCAGTAAATGATCCACAATTAAAATTTATCATCCTGTCAGAGCTTTGAGCTGAGGTCTGTAAATTACACCACAGTATGAATTTGTTTTGTGTGGCCCCTTCTCTTATCCTTTCCAGATTTTTTCCTGTCCTGCTCAACTCCTACTCCTGCCCTATTTGCTTGTTTGAATTTTCCTTCCAAAATGAAGCTATTAATGTTTGTCATTTTAACAAATTGATAAAATTTAACAAATTTTATAAACTTTGGAGTATTTCTCTATTTTACTAGTTCAATGGATAACCCTTTCTTTCCCCAGAATTATTTATTTACTTGCTGATTTTGCATCATTTTTTCAGTTTTTGCCCAGACAAGCCCTGGCAGTGCCCCAGGCCAGGTTGGACCCTGGGGTTTGGAGCAGCCTGGGACAGTGGGAGGTGTCCCTGCCATGGCTGGGGTGGCACCGGGTGGGCTTTAAGGTCCCTTCAACCCAAACCATTCTGGAATTCCCTGAGCAGCTCTGCTCTGGTCACCTGGTAATTATATTACTATTTTTATAACCATTTTATTACCAAATTAATAGTAATTATATTATTATTTTTATAACAATTTTATTACTATTAAATTTTTAAAATTCCACCTGGGAGGACACCTGGATGTCACAGGGTGCCACATCCTGGGGCACCTCAAGCAGCCCCTGCAGCATCAACCCTTCAGAGACAGCTTTGAGGATTTGCTTCTGAGCAGGAATTATTAATCTCACTTAGTCCTCCCGAATTTAAAATGTATGGCATCTCCTGCTCAAGGTACCTTGCCAGAGATGGAAACCAGACAATTTTGACATGATGGATTCCTGAGAAATATCCCCATTCCTTGTCAGTTATTTATTCCCCTGCCGCTGCCGCGTTCATTCTCTAATATTTTATATTTTCTTCCAGAATTTTTCTGGGCACTGAAGATAAATTAGCTCATCTCCAGCTGTCTGTGTCTTCCTTCCCACCTCTCCGTGGGCTTGGGTCTGATATTCACCCTTCTCATTCTTGTGGGCCTCCCCTGTGCTTTGCCAGCTGGGTTTTTCCTGGGAGCTGAGCTGATCATCCCCTCGTGGCTCTGCTGTGGCCGTGGTTGATTCAGCCTTCTCTGAAATTAGCATTTGAGAGCAGCCGGGAGGGAGAAACTCCTTGCTCTCCTCTCCTAGTTAGTATTCGAGGAATGACTGGAGCAGGAGAGAGAGATGTCCAGGTTTAGAAGGATTGTAATTAAAGGGAACAAAGAAATTGAGAGCAAAGGTGAAAAATAAAGGGAGGGGTGAGAAAGAAAAGAAAAATAAAAGACCTAAAGTGCCACAGAGTAGCAAGAAGTGGATCTCTTGATTTAAATCACTGATATGTTTTTAGGTAGTTTTTAGCTTAAGGTCTTGCTGTTAAAAAAAAAAAAAAAGGAAATTTTACAGCATTAGGCTGCTAAAAAATACTGCCATCAGGATTTCCCTCTGCCAGGCCATCAAAGCATTGTGCATGTGCCAGTATATATGTGTATTTTATAAAGAAATAAATATGTATCTATAATCCTCACTCAGCAGAATCGATGGTTGCCAGTGATAGTTCTAAGCCTCCAATCTAGGTAGAAATGGCTTTTACTTGAAATCCTGGCTGTAGCTCAAGGCACATGAGATCCCAGAGGTCCTGAATTGTCATTTGGTCCCTGAAAGAAAAATTCATGGGAGCTCAGCCCTGGACAGCTGGTCCAGCCCTTCCCTGGCAGGATGTTATTACAGATCTCCTCTAATAACCTGGGTGGAAGATTTCTGCCAACATGCTCAGCATCAGCCCAGAGACCAACACTGGGGGCTGAAGTCCTCGTGTTTGATGTGATATTTCTGTCTGTGAGAATTCATTTGGCTCTCTGTGCTTCAAAGGAACATTGTTCAGTGACTGCTGTATTTGTAATCCAAACAGTTCTTGAGAGTTCACCACTGAAATTCTGCTTTGTTCTTACACTAAGAACCCCAAACTGCTCATTTGGATGGATTTTGGTTTGGTTTTTATTTTTTTCAGTTTGGTGACTCATTTTCTAGACAAGGTGAAGTAAATAGCTGATGTTTCATGGATGGGCAGTAGATGGACTCATTCTTCTAAAATATAGCAGCTTTTTTTTGTTCTTCAATAGTTGTTAAGAATTCTAAAACCTTTTCCTCACTTCTTTTTTTTTTCACTTACAGTACACTGCATTTAGCTGTTGAAGGGCACTTTTCCACTGTGGTTTACAGGGAATATGCTGTACACCTTCAAAAATCCCCACTAAAATAAAAAAAATCCATTTTCAGATGGATTTTGAAAGAGGAGAGTAATGTTAAAAAATCACCAACTCACTGTGGGCTCCTACTGATTTTTATTGGAATGGGGTTAATTTAACAATATCAGGTGCTTATTTTCCTCCATTGTGACATCACACATGACTTTTCTGGAAGCAGCATAAAGGAACATACAGAGCTCCTTTTGAAATATGTCTCACAGATTTTCTAAGCAGAGAATCCCAGTTTTGGAGACCTGGGCTGGCTGCTCTCCTCCTGGGTTTGCAGGATGCTTCTGCCACATCTGCAGAGGCATTTTCACCATGCTCAGGACGTGCCCTTTTGCGCTGGCAGGGCTGAACCCACTGAAAGAGGAGGGGTTGGGGCGGGATTTTGGGAAAGGTGGATAATCTGAGGTGAGCACAGGGAGGAGAGATGTCACGCCAAGAGTTCCGTGTGTTTGGAAATGAGATTTTTTGGGGAAAGACACCAGGCAGAGCTGGGTGCAGGGCATGGGGCACAGCCTCAGACAGAAGCACGCCGTGGGGTTTGTGCTGGGCTTTGTGCCAAGGACTGCTCCTCTCCAGAGACAGCAGAAAGGCTGTGAAGCAGAAAACGCAGAGGTGGAACGGGCAGACAAAGGGCTGGGAGCTGGCTCAGAGGATATCAAAGCCAGGCTGTGCTCTGCCTCTCAGCCATGCAGGGCTGGCCCTTCCCCAAGGCTGGGAGCTCTGCCAAGGTTTGCTTTGGGTTCCTTCTCCTTCCCGGCTCCCAGAAACAGATTTCCATTCAAATCTCCTGAGCTGCCCCCACGTTTGTGTACTTCTGTCACCTGTCCTGTACTGCTGACTCTGCTTCCTTGCTGAGCTGTTGAACCATGGTCTGCCCTGCTTTGGACATTCTGCCAAACCCCTCTGGCCAAAGACAAGGCAGGGAACCATCCTGAGACTCAGAAAAGGGAAAGGAAAGGACTAATGACAGAATCTCACACCAGATATGGATGAAAAGTTTGTGATCATAAAGACAGAAAGACCTGAAGGAACCAGGTCTGACATTAAAAAATGGGGTTTTCATGTAGCTGGAAGAACCCTTTACCTTTGGGAGAAGCGCTCTAGTGTCTCCTGGGTGGAGACAGAAAATGGATAAAAATTATAATATGATCTGAATCAAAAAAAAGAAAGAAAAAAGCTGAAACTTTGCCATTGCACAGAAATGCAGTGAGAACTGGGTGTCATTGCTGAGTGCAGGAATATTGTTATGCAACTCCTGGAAGGGAAGAAACAAAACTCCATCACCCTGTTGGATGTGTTTAGCATGCTAAAATATGAACCAGCTGAACAGAGAGGGGCTTAGCAAAGCATTGCAAGTGCTTTCAGCTGCTCCTATTGATTAGGGAGTTTATGGAAAAGCTGCTCTGCTACCAACAGGAAGGAATCTGTAACATAAAATGCCAGAAAAGTGAGTGGGCAAGCTTTTAAGAAAATGAGGTGCAAATTTATCGCCATGTCTGTGCAAAGAGGTGGAAATGAGGGGAGAATAAAGCAACCAAAATTTGGAGCAGGGGGAGGAGTAATTAGAGATGGGGTGTCCTGTTCCAGGGCTGCCTCTGAGCACACCTGGGTCATTCAGCAACATCTCCTGGGGTTTGGGAAGGTTCCAAATGAATTCCCATCCCAAAGATGCTACAAAAAGGCCTCAGTCTGTTTGTGAGAACACTTTTACTGTGTTAGGGCTTGAGCCAGGGCACTCTGAGGTTATGGATCCCACCAGGAGGAAGCAGGATGCTCCACAGGGATTGCCACAAGGCAATTCCAGAAGTGGAATGAGCACTTTCAACCCCACACCAAACTGAAGGATGCTGGAAGAGCCAACAGCCACTGGAAAAAGCAGAGAATGAAACAAGAAAAATCCTTTTTGAGGTGATGAAGGTTTCACGTGTGCTCCTTGAAGGATATTTTTAATACTGGGTGTTTTAAGCACAGCTCTATTTCTTTATTTCTTTGCTGTTTCTGGACAGCAAAGGCCCCTGCAATTCAGCAATTTGTCACGTGTGTGTTTGTAGTGAAGCAGGCCACGGATCTGTAGGTGACTTAACGTAGGAGAGAGTGAAAATGGAGAAAGGGCAGAATTTTCTGACAGGGAATTCCATCAGCAGAATGTACTTACCAGTGGGAAATTGGGGTTGTGTGGCATTTAGAGGCGAAGGCAGGTGAGCATCCAGAGTAATTTGAAAAAATACCGATGTGGTGATTGCAGTGTCTGATCTATTTTGTCTTAGAGAAAGCTCTTAAATGTGAAAAACTGATGTCTTTGAGGCAAATTCATATCTAACACAGATTGCTGTACCTCCAGTGTTTCAGAAATATGATGACATCCTCTATCAGCTGGGGAATCTATCTACAGTTGTAGTGGAAGAAGCACCTGAAAAGAAAAATAAGACATCCTGGTGCACAAACACACCCAGAGCAAGGAGCTGTTATGATCAAATATTTAGAAATTTAAACTTGCTGACAAAATGTAACTCATTAAAACAGTGATTAAAAACCTGTTTCATAGGTGATGTTAAGGCCATAAATTGATCTGATTTCCTAATTTGGTTATCTTTTATCACTTTAAAGGAACACTTTAATTAAATTGCATTAAAAATTAAAAAGCCCACATTAATTATTCTTCTTTTTTTTTTTTTTTTTGCCTAGAACAATGAAATTATAGTCAGTGTTATGAGTGACTGAGAAAATATATGTACACTCATCCATAAGCCCCAGCATCCCTGTATTGTGTTCTGCAATGTTAAAATTCTGGAAAAACTTTCTGATAATATAAAACTTTTAAAGCTGTTGCCATTTTCACAAAATATCCAAAACAGTGTTCAAGGAAAAGCCGTTTATCATAGAAAACACATTGTATAACAAAGTTACAATCTCAAATTAAAACAGGAGATTTTCACTGCGCACTGAATCCCAAATTTGGAATTATCAGCGAGCGAGGTAATTAAGGATAAAGCTGCTGGAGATAAGTAACTCTTCAGCCATCTTCTGGGTGACATATGAAGGCTTCTCAACACTCCTGTGAGCAATTAATCCTCTATAACTCACCCCATGTGCAGATTAAGAGCAGTTCTAGTCCTGAGCCACACAGCACATGCTGAAATTTAATTTTTGAGCATCACATCTTGGGTTTTGCCTCAGTGGGTCCCCCATAAAAGGTTGATTCTTGAGACAAGAGAAATAATATGTGCTGTTTAATTGTTTATTAGCCCGAGAACTTCACACGGTGGAAGGAATGATTGTTTATTGAAACAAGACCTTCAAGGGACTCTTTAATTATAAAACAGCTTGATATTTTAAAGGAAATGACAGCAGCAACAGAAAGAACAATTTACTGTGGGTAGCAGGTTGAGTATAGCTTGGGGCCTGTTAATCAGTCATGCATAACAACTATCCCATAAAGAAACTGGAATTAACACGCAGGAAATATTTCTTCTGCAGGAGGATCCAAAGAAATATGGCCGTGGTTTAAAATGGAATTAACAATTTCATCATATGACACAGAGAGGAGCAAAAGCAGCGTCTGCCCCAGAGCGGGACATGGGTAAAATGAAGGCACCAGTTCCCAGGTTTGGAACCCTCCAAGAACAAAGCAGTGGCAGGTTCTGAGCAAAGAGGGACACATTGGCTGCTGCCCTCGGTGCTGAGACACAAACCAAGGATTTGAAGCAGGTGGGTTTTTTTTTTTTTTTTTTTTTTTTTTTTTTTTTTTTTTTGTTGGGCATCTCCAGTTTCAAAGGCAGAGAGATGGAATGGAGAATTTTGTCTTCAAGTTTTCTAGAAAGCAAGCAGACTAAAACTTGCCTTTTGAAAAGCATAAGTTTATAAAAGTGCATAAATGCTTAACAACAGAAGAAAGATGCTTTCCCATTGTGAGGAATTCTGAAAGAATTCGAGATGGGACCTCTGAATTGTTTGAGATAATGTGGTTTATTTTTTTTATCTTTTTTATCTATTTTTTTTTATCTTCTACATAAACAGGAAAGGTAAGTTCAGTTCACGTCTTCACTGCATGGTTCAGAAGACCACAAGACTTCTAGTTACAAGACCTTTTAAGGATTTATTGACTAATAAAACATTGCTAACAATGATATTCATGTTTTTGACTTAATCTTTAAATATTTCATCTTATAAACCCATGCTATAGTGTAAGCTTTCTTAGCTTATCATGTTTTGACATATAAACTTACAGTACTGTACTCTAAAACTCTAAACTTTCTTCTACTTAGCTTAAAATTTCTCTAAACTATAAATCTACATTCTTGCTTCTAGCATCAAAGTTTAGAAACCTTTTCTAAAGTCTCAAATAAAATCCTGTGTTTAATTCTAGGCTTTAACGTACAAGCCCAAAGTTCTAAGAAATCCCCACATTTCAGATTCCAACAACCCATCAGAACTGTGCAGAGATGTCATAAGAAGAAGCATGGAGTGGGGCAGTGAGCTGTGATGAACTTTGGGGCCAGCCTGGCACAGGAGTGAGGAAACCCTTTGGGAGACACCTGAGGAGCTTTTCTTTACCCTGATGCCTCATGTTCAGCTTTTCCATTTTTCACATTCTGTGCTGCTTTAGTGTGCAATTCTGAGCTTCACATGAGGAGATGGTGAGCTCTGTGCACAGAGCAGGGAGACAAAACAATTCCTGCTCCAGCTGGGCACCAAGGACAAATGATCCAAATCTCAGCCCAGGAGCACAAACACCGTGGGCTGCAGAGAGAAAAACAAGCAGGGTGGGACTGCAGGGGCTAAAGCTGGAATGGGACAATGAACTGCAAGGTGCAAATGGAGCAGAACTGATCCCAGGGAGAGACCCCGGGAGCGCTCGTGCATTTTGGGGCCATTTTGGTTCACCTTGGGTGCAGCCCTGGCTGGGCTCTTGCGCACCATCCCCAGAGCCTTGCTCTGGAAATTCCAAGTCTGGCATTAAGTGGCGAACTCAGTGAGAGGGCCCCACATGGAATTCCAGTGCAAGGGCAGCTCCACAGCTGCCTAAACCCTGCAATCCTGAAGGCAGATTTTACTTTTGTCTTCAGAAGGAAATTCCTTGTGTTGATGTTTCCTCTCCTGGCAGGTGTCAGGGAAGGAAAGGGCTGAGGGGTTCCATTCCTGCCTGCCCCATTTGCTCCTAAGTTAAAAGAGACTTTGGGGGTTTCATCTGGTGGCTTTTCCCAGAAGAACTGAGATTCCTTGTGTGTAGACTTGGAGGTGGAAAATTCTGGTTAAGCTCTGAGGTTTCTTTTCTTTTTCCTTTTTTTCTTTTTTTTTTTTTTTTTTTTTTTTTTTTTTCTTTTTTCTTAATTTCATTGAGGGTTCTGCGCTTGTGGTATGTCAGGTAATTAGTTTTTAGGTAAATTAATCTCCAAGTGACACTAGGAGGTGGGAAGTTAATTCTCAAACATTCCTGATTCCTTTCTGACTATCTAATTATTCCTGAGTTGTAGGGGCTGTGTTCTAGAAAGGCAGCTCAGCATGGGGTTAAGCAGTGCCCGAGCACAGGAAAAAGGGCAAAAAATTACCATTTTTGACAGGCCCACAGCTGCTTGGAGATTGTCATTCCCCAGTTTTCATTTCTGTCCTGTTGGTGTTGTAAATTATTAATCAAACAGTGATTACCTGTGCAATCCTCTGAATTTCCAGGGAGCTTTCTTAATGGGAGCTAACACACCTGTCATGTGCTCAAAGAGAAGTTGTGAACTCTGAGCCAAATTTTCCCTTTTATTCTGCTGCTGCATCTTGTTTATGAGTGAAAGAGTTTGGCATGCAGGAAAAAGCATGATTTTGCTGTGAAGTAAATAGGAAAGGGAAAAACTTGTGATACAGGTTGAAGAACAGAAGAAAATGCTGGCTTGGGTGCTCATAAAAGATCTGTACAATGTAAAAATAAAGTGAAAATCCTGCAGGCACCACGGTCTAGAGGACAAAGCTGAAAGCGCGTAAAAATAATAAGGAAATAATTTAAATAAAAGACTTGGGGAAAGCAAGGAGATATCAAGATATCTGTGGGAAAAAACCACAGGCTGCAAGAATTTTATAAAATTTTATGAGAGTATAATTTTGGGCATGTTTAACACAAGTAAATGTAAGTGATGTCATCAGATCTTGAAATAGAGGAAGATAGGCTCAACTGCAAGGCCTGAAGTCTCTCTGAAAAGATGCAATATGACGTCAGGTAGGATTGGGAGAGCTTTGCATTATTTTATCTTCATGTGCAATTGCTGGAGTTGTGTTTGATTTGCCAGGAGTAGAGGTGATAAAACACATCAGTGATCAGGAGAAATAAGGCCCCAACAGCACAGGTTCAATACTCACTCAGAGTGGGGAGGGCATAACTGCCCCAGTACAAAATAACCTTACTAATTTGGGAAAAAAAAAGTGGGATGTAATTTTTTCCTTTGAGTTTTTCTAGAGGAATTGTTACTTTTCTAAACCCAGAAGGTCTCGGTTTAGTTTTGTTCCCCATCAGTCTTGGAGGAGTTCAAGACCGAAAGACTAAAAAACACAAATGTAAAAAATGTTTTCCCACCTTCTTCTTACCTTTTGACCTTTTCAGAGAAGAAAAGCAAAGTCTTGTGTGGAGACACCAAAGAGAGGAGCTGAGGAAGGAAGAGGCACCAAGGTGAACAAAAGGGACCTAAACCTCAGAAGTCATCTTTTATCTGAAGGCAAACTGGAACATTTGAGAGAGAGAAAACTCAGCAAGATGGATTGAAATGACAGCTCTCTCCCCACTTCCATGCAGGGTCCTTGGGCCTTTCTCAGTCCAACAAATTTCAGGGCATCCCTTGTTTGCAGCAGGTTCCAATTTCCAGTCCTGCTGGAATGTTGTGGTGTTTGAGGGTCCCCAGGATGAGGAGAGAGCTGAGAATTGACTCCAAGTTCTCAGAAGGCTGATATGATATGATATGATATGATATGATATGATATGATATGATATGATATGATATGATATGATATGATATGATATGATATGATATGATATGATATGATATGATATGATATGATATGATATGATATGATTCCAAATCACATTCCAGAGGAGCAAAACATGGAGAAGCAAATCAGATAATTATTGTTTTCATTTTTCTCTGAGGCTTCTCGTCTTGCCAGGAGAAGAAATCCTGGCAAAGGGATTTTCCATAAAACGTCCCAGTGACACTGGAACATGGGGCTGTTTTCTCTCCGCCACTCCTAAAGCTCAGCTGCATCTGCTCCCTCTCACTCTCATGGCTTGTGCTGCACATTCCTGTTTTCCTGCCCGCCTTTCCCCACCTTGCACCCCAGAACTGCTTTTCCTGCTTTTCCTCGGTGATTTCTGCACTTTCAGCTGCTTTACAAGATGGAACAGCTCCTGCTTGGGCCAGGGGGTCTCACCTTGGTCTGGGCCATGGGGATGGAAACCCAAACCTTTTTATCTGCAGGTTTTTAGCAGTGCAGAGCACACAAACCAAACAGATGCCATCCACCTTAGGAACATTTCCCTCACTCTCCCATTTCATCCCTCTCTGAAACAAACACTTGGGATATTTTTTATTTTATTATTCATATATATAAGACATAAATAATATAATCTATATAATATATACGTGCATATAATATTTATTATATTATATATATATTGTATTCTAAAAAAAATGGGACTAAATGAATGTGTGATAAACCTTTCTGTTCTAGGTCGGTCAGAAAACTGTAGAAGTGAACCGTTTTATTCTATTCTGTTTATTTATGTGGTGGGTTTGGAGCTCTGATCTATTCTGTTCTATTTATTTATTTAAGTGGTAGTTTTGGAGCTGCGAGGGTGCTGACGAATGGCCCCGTGCTGGTGGCTGTGAAGCAGGAGAGGAGCTCAGCTGCAATCCCAGTTTGAGGAGCACAGGTGATGCTGGCACTGGTGGCATCTTTGTCTCTTGGTTCAGAGAGAAGGTCACTGGGTTTTCTCAGTGGTGACAGAAGAAGAGCTGAGCACCCAAATATAAGAAGGCAGCATTAACTAAAATAGATGAAGAGGTAGTTAACCTTCAGACTTGTCAGTATTGCCAAGAACTGTAGGCAACCCAAACAGTGCCAGGTTTCTCTGGGCCATTCAATTGTGAATCACCCCAGGAAGATTTATTTTTCACATGGCCAATATTGCTGCATCCTCCTCTTGTAAAAATCAAAGCAGGATAGCTTGCTTATAATATCTTGATGATTTCTTCAGAGATCTCTTCTCACAGTTATAGGTATCTTAGAAAGGAAATTGATGCATCTTCCTTTCTTCTTCGTGTGTTCTTGGTGCCACAAGCTGTGCACAGCATGCTTTCAATTAATTTAAACAAACTTTCCATCTGCTCCAACAAATGTAGGATTTGAGTGAAAGACAATGATGGAGTGACATGGAATGTGCTGATAGCCACTAATGTGGGAGCCAGTCTGCTGTGGAAAATGGAATATCCACAGTGGATATTCCATTTCTGCTCCATGGTAAAGGCTCACTTCAGTGATAAATGATTATTGTTTTCAATATTTGCCTAATCAGGATGGGAAGGGAAAGCTTTAGTGGAGCTGGTGATTTACATTTTACAGAGCGTGGTAATGTGGAGAGCAGGATGTATCAGATCTATTCCTTTTTAATTGCCACTTTCATCAAGCTTTATGGTATGGAATTATTTCATTATGTTTCTGCACTTAAAACAAAACCACAGAAATGCTGAATATGATTGGAACTTGGAAAGCTTTGGCTTTGCTATCAGCTGGATCAGAATACAGTGTGTGTTGCAAATATTCTGCTTTTCCCCAACAGATTCAATTCCAACAAAGGTATTTAAATTAGAAAAGCCAAGGCCGCAGTAAAACAGCGACAATGGCAACATTCAAGTAATGACACAGACTAAATTATGGTAAATGTGCACAAGAAAAGCCTTTTGCTATTAAATGGGTGCACTTTACAGACATTAATTAGTCCTTTGTGTGGGGGGTTTAGAGGGGGGGTTGTGCTATTGCCTTTTTTTTGCGAGTTGGTGCTGCTTTTTCTTTTTTTTTTTATATTATAAAATAGGAACTAACTGTGATTCTGGCACCAGCCCTTCAAGCAATAACTGTTTAAAGCCATGTGGTAATTAAGTTTTACCTGCAGCCCAACCTTGTTCCCAATTGAACTCAGGAGAATAAGTTTATGGCTTTTTTTCCCCCCAGCTTAAATTAGGACATGAATTTGCAAAGCAGAATTAATCTGGGGCCCTGTTTCCTGCTCCCTGCATTTCTTACTTTAAGTACTGTGCTTTCATCACTGGTTGGCCTCTCCAGCTGGTCAAACATGGAAATCAAAGTTCTAGGGCTTGGTGAGCTGTGCAGGGAGCTTTGGTGGCAGCATTTCTGTGAGCAACAACAGGGAGAAGATAAGAAACTGCTCCTTGTAATTCATACCTCAAACTGAACACCACTGGCACTTGAGAGTGGATTTCATGGAGAATAATTCTGTATAATCCTGTGTAGGTTCATGGAAACTGATGCTGTGTTTTCATGGCCATTATGTACCTGCAGTCAGGGCAGATTCCTCCCTGCTGCTGCTGCTGTGTCACCTCAAGCACTGGCAGTTCTGGGTTTGGGGGGTTTTTCTCTTTGTTTAGTTGGGTTTTTGTTTGGTTCTTTTTTTTTTTTTTTAATATATCTTATTCTTGGCAAGGCTGAGCAAGAGCTGAATTTCAGGTGACCTCATAGTCTACCTGAAGATCAAACACTGTAAGATACCCGGTGGGTGGGAAAAATTTCCTTTCCCTTTTTCCTTTCCCTTTTTCCTTTCCTTTCCCTTTTTCCTTTCCCTTTCCTTCTCTTCATCCCTTCATGACAATTTTGGGGTGACATTTCTTGCTGGATCTCTTCATTCTGCAGGCCAGAATTACAGATTTCCCAGGGCAAGATGTTGTGTGAGTAGGAGCCATTTAATTTCCTTTATTTCCTTTCTCCCTTGCTGCAAAAGAGAACAAAAGAGAAGTCTGTTCATCTAAAAGCTGCTTTTCCTCACTGGATATGTTTTATGTGTAGCAGTGGTTTCAAACTTTGAAAAATATGAGACAGAAAAGTTTTATAGTAATTTTATCTGACCAGGTGAGAGAGTTAAGAAAAAAAAAAGAAAAAAAAAGGAGGATTCCTTTGGACACATGGTGAACTCATTCCTCACTGATATTTAGCATATATTGGACCTGTGTGTCCAAAACCTTGTCTGCTCCCCCAGTTATGTCATATTGTCTAATGAAAAGTGTTAACTTTCCCTCCAGACCTCCCCTCCCTGCTATTCTGCAGGACATTTCTACACCTACAGCAGATAATGGCCTTAGGAATTTATATGCTCAACCTGAAGCCCTTGTAAGAGAAGTAATTAGACAGGCTTAATTAGAGCTGGCAGGACAAAATTGATGTCAGTAAACGTGCCCAATTCTGCCCAGAAAGGCATTTTCAAAGGGCTCTGACTGCTGAGTTAGTCATGCTCATTTTTCAGGCAGTGTGTACAAGTGTGTAATATTTAACCACCATTAAATGTTTCTCCAGTTGGAACAGTTTCATGCAGAACTCATTCATTTAATCAATCCATCTCCTTCATTGTTAGACTGCAACTGGAGTGGCTGCAAAGGAGGGGAGAGGAAAGGAGAAAATGAGATGCTCCATTAGAAAACACCATTTGGAAGTGACAGATTAAGCTATTGGAAGTGAAGGAAAACGCGAGTCATTTGGGGGACACTTTATTTTATGTGCAAATTGGATCATTGGCTGAAAAATAATCACTTGGTCCATCAAAGACATAACCCAGAAATGAGGTGGAGAGAGAAGTTAACAGAGGATGAGTAATAGAGGTAAGAGAACAAGCGTGGAGCGAGGCAGGCAAGATAATACAAGTTATTTAACATGGCAAACAATGGCAGCTAATGGTAATTAACACTTAAGTGAACACATTTTTCCCCTTAAAAATCTGGCGTTGGTGTCAGTGGGACTTGCCTGACTGCAGATGTGGAGGGGGAACGTGGAGCTGAAGTGCTAACAAGAAAGCAGGGAAGGATGATTAGAGCTAAATTATTATTTATAATATGTTAATTGTTATTAAATTAAAAACTAAAAATTAAAAATAATAAATATATAATATTTTTTAAAAGTAATATTTTAGGGGAAAAGGGGAAGTCCAAGAAGAGGAATAAAAATTAAAAAGAAAGAGATCAGGAAAAATGTGCAGTCTCCTGGTTTGTGTTTCTAGATCTTTCCTCTGCCTATCAGAATAAAATTCCTCTGTGAATATCACTAAATAGATGTTTAACCTGGAAGTTCCAAGTGACACATTGTTGTCAGACTGACTGCTCTCCAAAACAGCCCCTCACAGCTCTTCCAAGCTGAAATTGTGTCCTTAAACCATGGCTGGGTCCCTGCACACAGCCAGGGCCACAGCAGCACAGACTCTTCCAGGTTATCCCAATGTTTGGTAGCCAGAACCGTTCCCTGCTAAAATCTCTTCCCAGCAATGATGGCATAAAAATTTATTTAATGCAGTTCCAGCACTTTTTGCATTGTTAATACTGAGGTATATTTTCCTGCTGGAACAGCAGAAAACATTCTGAGTAATAGCTCAGGTGTTATTTTCAATAATACTTTGGGACATGTTACAGAATAACATTTATTTGTGGTTTAACCTGCCTGCTGGAGGCAAATTACCTGGCTCCATTATCTGACTTTCGGGCTTGAGAAGCTTCATCTGAAACAAGGCAGCCCCAGATGGAGAATATCCATTTTTACACCATTTATAAAGGCGTGTGGGTGCTCAGCTCTGCAGCCCCTACCAGGGGAAGGTGTTTTCAGACACAGATTTCCCTGTGAAGCATGCAGCAGACAATAATTCCGCTATCACTTATTAGCTGATATTAATTGATAATATCAATTAATTATCAATTATTAATTGATAATGTGTGTTATTCCTCATTCAGCCCATGGTGAATTTTCTCTCTCCCATCCTCAGGAATGCTCATTCCTTGGAAGAATCCTTTGTCCCAGCCATGAAGGATGTGAAGAACAGGATTTAAGGTCAGGTACAGCAATGTGTGAATAGAAAGAGTCACTCTGAGGCTTCTGGGAAAGTCAGTTTGTCTGGCATGAACACAAAATCCAAATACCCCATCCTGCCCATGGAGCTCAATATTCAGGGAGAGAACCACGGTTAAAGGACATTAATCATTAACCATGATTCAGAGACAGCTTGCATCAGGCTGCAGGAATTATAAAAACTCTAAATTAATGCTGGGAAAATCAGCTGAGTTTGAAATCACCTCCCTTCACAGCCCCTCTATTGTATGTAGGATTAAGAGTTGGGTTATTTTGCTTTTTAGGGCTGCACTCATTCCTGGCCCACTGGATCAATAGAGATGTCTTTTATTTTTATAGCAGGCTGTTGAAAATACAAATTTATTTACAATGTAAGTAATGGTTTAAAGCATGTAATACTTTTAAAATTATTTTAGACATTAAGTTTTAGCTCCCCAGTCTAAAAATGTTGATGTGTAATTTTTAAATGCTTAAGGTATTCCATGGTTACAAGGAATGTTTCTGGAGCACTATTTTCCTTTTTCAACTTAATTTCTTTATTTTGGGAGGTTGGAAGTCTTTGTTCATATTTATTGTGGTTGTTTTGGGGCGTTTTTGTTTTTTTTTTTTTTTTTTTTTTTTTTTTTTTTTTTTTTTTTTTTTGGTTTTTTTGGTTTTCTTTTGGGAGTGTTTTTTTTTTGGTTTTTTTTTTTGTTTGTTTGTTTGGTTTGGGGTTTTTTGTTTGGTTTGCTTTTTGGGTGTTGTTTGTTGTTGTTTTTGTTTTTAAAGGAAATGTTTCTTAGATGTTTATGGTACCTTAGAGGTAATTATTAAGATTAATCACCTGCCTTCTATAAATTGTTATCTCAATTCGCATCCAACTAAACCAGAATTGCAGCACATGAGAGAAATCTTTCTTGAATTCTCTTAAAATTCTAGGATTCTTGTGTACTCCCATCCTTCATATTCTCATTTTCGTCTTGGTTTCTGAGAACCGCTTTTAAATTAATGAGCAGGCTTTCGAGGCTCATGGTAGGTCCTAGATAAGGTGCAAAAATTATGCTAAAATATGCGGCGATAATTGGGTGTCAATTTAGGAGCATGTTTGCGGCGGAGCAGGTGCCTGTTGTTTGCTGTGAACCCGAGGTTATTGGGAATTCACCGCTAACAGCATCCCGGGGGCTCCGTGCAGCTCATTTCACACTTGGACCTTGCAATATTTGCAACAATTCTCAGAGTTCAGAGATGTCCAGGGGACTTTGGAGGGACAGCCAAGAAAAATGTTAATGAGGAAAACAGACCGGGAGCCCGAGCCAGGATTCAGCTGCTGCCAGGCTCCATCAGCACCGCTGACATGGGGAAAAAAAAATGAATTATTTCATCTCTCACAGCCCTACACCAACGGGGAAATTATTTATTTATTATCAGAGAAATAACAGAATGAAATACAAGGGAGGGATTGGAAGAAAGGACTGTGTAAGGCCAGTGACACCTCTCTTGAATGAGTGCCTGTGAATGGGTTTTGCTCCTCACCACAGCTCACAAAACACAGTTTTTCTGGAGGACACTTTACTTTATGTGTAAATTGGATCATTGGCTGAAAAATAACCACTTGGTCCTTCAAAGACATAACCCAGAAATGAGGTGGAGATGCTCCCACATCAGAGCAGAGTGTGCCATCCTGCAGAGGCATTTACAGCTCTGCAAACTGGGACAAACATTCCAGCACCAAAGCTGAGCTGATTTTCCACTCTCATGCTTTGGGGTCAATGTATAAATGTTGTGAAAAATGCGTATTTTATGATTGGCTTTTCGCAAATATTAAAATGAATATTGTAGTGTTGTGTTAGAAAGTAATGTTGTATTAATTCTCTTAAGTAGTGTGTTAAGTATAGTTTTAGGTTATAACAAAATGTTAAAATGAAACTGTGCTATGTAGGATACTTTTTTAAAAGAAAGGACTCACAGTGAGATAGCAGCCACAGGACACCTAAGTTTTTCAGAGAAAATGAATTTATTGCCACATTATCAGAAGAAATGAACTTCTTCCCGCCTGAAGGTGCAGAATCCTCAGGATTCAGAGGAAGAAGCTGACACTGACCAGGAAGAATCCTGTGTTTGAATGGAATTTATGCATCATGTATGAGGTGTATGAATATGAACAGGTTATTGTTTTTAAGGGTTAATCCTCTGTTAACGTGGGTCCTTTTTTGGATTCATGCTGCCCAGAAAAGGTACCCGGACCTCTTTGTCTCTATTGTCTCATATTGTCCTAATTCAAATTGTCCAAATTTTTATTACTCTAATTGCATTACTATTTTTATAACCATTTTATTACTATTAAACTTTTAAAATTAAAAACAAAAAAACAAAAAAACCAACAAGTGACTGGCGTTTTTCACAACGTGCTGTACAAATGTGCTCAGGTGTAAAGCAAGACTCGGGTGGGTTCCCAAAACCATGGCCCAGCCAAGCTGCAGGTGCTGAGCACACCTTCAGTTCTGGTGGGAGCAGCAAATTTGCAGTTGTGTTCTGTAATGAAAGACTGACCTCCACAGGGCAGAAACCAGAGCTGGTGCTCCTGGAGCTCCCACCAACCTGCACAACAAGACTCAGAATTCCAGTGGGGAGCACCAGCGGCAAACTTTGGTTTTTAGTCTGAAACCATCCTGGCTTTGGGTATTCTCAGCTGTTCTCAGTAAATCCCTGTTCTTCACCTCTCTGTGATGCTCATGCTATCAAAACTGAGGGGCAAATCTTCACTGTCTGGACTCCTGTGATATCCTGCTTCTAAACAGGAAAACTGCTGGACTGAGGACTTCAAAATAAATTAAAAAAAAAAAAAAAAAGGTTAGCAGGCTCCCTCAGTGGTATTTTCTGAGAAATCCAGCATTCTTCTGTCATTTCAGTTATGAGAAATGCAGTAAAACCCTTTCCCTGAAAGTCTGGGTTATGCCTGGTGAATGTCTCCTGACTCACAGGAAACTGGGAAACAGCCTTGAACAGTGGCTCATGGCACAGCAGCCTTTGGGTAGAACAAACCTACAGGGATCTCCTGAAGGGAAAAATGCTCCATGGCTGAGGAGCTGAGCAGGCTGAGAATTCTGTTTAGGTTATTTTAAATTTATCTGTTTCAAGGAAAGATGCAGAATGCCAAGAGAGGGTCTGTACACAAACAAAGGGAGAGGTTTTTTATGGGGTGAGTAGATGAATTTTTTATCTTTTATCCAGACTGTGTGAAGACCCACAGAAAAAAATTCCCATTTCAGTCCCCTCTATTTCCTCTGGAACTGAAACAAAAAAATAGAACCTTCTCAAAGCCCTGAAGTAGAAGGAAATGCATCTGCCAGGCCAATCAAGATGAGTTTACAAGGCCGTGCTGCCGACTGTCCCCACTTCCACCTCTTTAAAGGTATCAGAATTGCCCCAATTCCCATATTAATTAGTCTCTACTATAGTTTAATTGCATGTTATTTTTTTTCCTAATGAACCCAGGTTTTAATGAGCATTCACTGCTTAATAAGCAATTAAAAATAGCCTATTATTTTTATGTGTGTATAATAAAGAAGCTCATCACCTGAACAGCTTATATTTATATATATACATATTTTATGACTTTGATTTGAACAATAAATCTAGTGCACCTAATTATTTAGCTGTGTTTTGAATGAGCTATACCTTCACTAAATGATGGAGTTTAAATGCTCATAAGCTGCAAGAACACAGAATTTGGGGGGTGATTGGTTGATGATTTATCATCATGGTTTGTATTTTTGTTTGGTTTCTCTTGGGAGTGGGGGTTAGTTCTGGGGTTAATATGTTTGTTTGGGGGTGGTTGTGGAGTGATGATGACAGTTGGTTATTGGTTTTGATACTAGGAAATATAGAGGAAGGTTAATTGAAAGTGTATTGACGACAAATGATTTGGATAATGTGGGGATATATGGTTTAATATGTCTTCCACGTATTTAGGAAGAGCTGCAGTGGCAAGAGGAATTTAAAAGCCTAAAATTGAAGAAAGAGCTGAAGAAAGCCAGCCTTGGATTGCATCCACTCCAGCCCAAAAGAGATGTGAGTACAGCACTCGTTTACTTCTGCTTCAGGAGCTCCTTTGCTAAAGAACAAAGAGCCCAGTGCCAGAAAAAGGAGTGTGAGGAAGGGCTGAGCTCCCCAGGTGTGAGTGAGGAGAGATAACTGCAATTAAAAGTAGATTTATTACAGAAGTGAGGAAAGAGAGAGCCCTGATGGATATTCCACAGTGTGCCAGCGCAGGAGTGATGCAGGACGTGAGTGCACAGACACCTGAGGTGAGACAGAGGGGGAAAATCCAGCCAAAGGGAAAAAACCTTCCACAAATAACTGTTGTTTCGTTTCCTGGGTGTCCAATCACACTGTGCCAATGCTGAGTGGCAGCCCAGCTCAGTGTGGGGCTCTGGAAGGTTCCAGCTCTCTGCCCAGAGCCTGGCAGAGGTTCTGGGGTGGTGTCCCTGCCCTGTGTCCCTTTGGCTGTCACACCTGTGTGGCTGCCCTTGCAGGAGGGTGAAATCCCCACCTGGCTGCACTGCCAGGCTGGTGTGGGCAGGGCTGGGGGTCCAGAGGGTCTTTGTACCCTCTCAGCACAAAGGATTCCTCTCCAGAGCCGTTTCTGCTTTGACTCCTCCATGCAGGATCCAAGAGCGAGCCCTTGTCAGGTGGATTAATGCCGTTTCTGGCATTGGTAACAATGGCAGAACTTCCCGGGCACTGTGGCTGGGCTCTCCAGCACGGGGGTGGATCTAACATGATGCAGGGAGTGGTCTCAGCTTGGACACATGAGGTTCATGGCACAGAAAGTCAAAATCTTTCCTTTGGACACTGTCTTGTAACAAAAGTTTTTCTAATTACTGCAATATGTGGTTTCTACCGTGCTTTATCTATGGACTCTGTCACATTCTCTGTGATCCCCACATGAATTACACATCCCCCATGTTCTTTTTTCTTTTCGGCAATCAAGGATATGAAAGGCTGGGAATCTGTTAATTGGGGCCCCTGTTCTCTGGAGGTTTTGCTGGTTTTGCTCAGTATGAAACATGATGCCAATTAAGTTACCTTGGAGATGTAGGAAAAAAAAAAATTAGTGCCTGTATTAGCTCATGATGACTTAAAACCAAAGGAAATACTTTAGAGTTATAGAATTATTATATCAGCTGGGGGAGGGGTCATTCAGCTCTTAGGCTTTTAGGGTTTTAATGTTTCCAGTGGGATCCAGGTGCATAAATCCCACCAAAGGCGATTTGCCTTGGTGCCAGCTGAGCCAATACTGCACCCTGCAACCCCAAGGCAGGTCATAATCACTGCTTTTAATTATGGGGCACACTTAATTACAACTGTCCAACTAGGCTTTGCTTTCTGAGTGTTCAGCATACCTGGCAGTGATCAAGGACCCAAAATGTTTTTTTTTTTTTTTCCTTGTTTTGGACAGCCTGTTTCGGAAAGTGCATCCAACCACAGAGCTGGTGGTGATGTCCCACAGCTGGATGTGGAGCAGTGGGTTGGGAAAGGAGTGAGAGGAGTGGGCTGTGCTGCCACACACAGCTGGATGTTGAGCAGTGGGTTGGGAAAGAAGTCACAGGAGTGGATTGTGCTGCCACACACAGCTGGATGTCAAGCAGTGGGTTGGGAAAGGAGTGAGAGGAGTGGGCTGTGCTGCCCTTCTCAGCTGGGCAGTGCTGGGCTGGAGTCACTCAGTGCAGGGGCCACAGGAGCAGCCGAAGGTCAGCAGGAGGATGAGTAGAGTCCGGCCAGAGGTGAGGAGGTTGAGCCTCCCCAAAGCTTTGCAGCAGGAGCAGTGACCCTTGCTTTGTTTCTGCAGGTGAGAAGGCTGCACTGAAGGCACAGGGATTGTTCTGATTTCCTGTTGCTAGAGAAAAGCCATGGCTGGGCTGTGCAAAGGTCCCAGCTAACAGCAGCGTGCACTCTGGAATGGGAGGTGTGAGATGAGACACAGGAGGGTTCAAAGGGCAGCACAAAACTCCCCCCAACTGAAAACCATCCAGCATTTTCTCTCTCTGTTAACACTACATTGCTTATGGTTTAACTTTGTGCTGTTTCACAGCACTGGTTTAGGACAACGAGACCAAAGGAGGTGACACAGGTTTGCAGTGGCTTTCAGGTAATGGATGACCTTTTGCTCAATTACACCACAAGCTTCATGTAGGCTCTTTCATCCTCCACTTATTATGGACCACATGAAAAAGCCCCTTCAGATTCAAAGCCTGAAAAAGCATCAGCAGCGGGCAGGAGCTGGAGGTGGGTCTGGGTGGCAGAAAGCTGCTGGGGCTTGTACTCAAATGTTTGCTTCAACTGCTGCCCTCCCTCCCCAGCTTCCTCTATTCTCACAGGTATTAAAAGGCTATTTTCACACACCTTTGTGTGGCTTTGTCATTTTAGATACCTTCCTAGAAGATCTAAAATACAACCTGCAGGGATTTCAGCAAGGCAGCAGGCTTTAGCTTTACACTGGAACAAGAATTCCCTGGCAAGGAGGCATTTGTTCAGTTTTCTGTGTTGCTTGTGCAGTTCTTGTGCCTGGCTGCTCTCTCTAAGCTGCACTGGTGGTGGTGGGTGACCAGGTGAGGCAGGAAGGAAATGCACAAAAATCCATGAGAGCTCCTGGCTGCGGTCCAGCCTGGGGACAGCTGGTTTGGGTTTGGCTCAAGGCAACCTCTTCAATGGAAATGGGGCTTTAGACAGCAATTATTGTTGTTACCTGAGTATTCACTTCTGCTTTTTGGTGAGCAAACCTTTTTCTTGTGTGGTCAAACCATCCCTGGAGTGTCCAAGGCCAGGCTGGATAGGGCCCTGCTCTGGTGGAAGGTGTCCCTGATCTTTAGATCATTCAAAAGGTGATTTTTAAGGTCCCTCCCACCCGAAACCATTCTCTGTGATTTTATTTACCTCTCTAAGCTCATGATTCTCATTCTCATGTAAAGGCTGCAATTTTTCTCCTTCCCTAAGAACATCCTGGGGTTTCTGAAGTTTAGCACAGGTGTTTCCGTTCCTTTGCCAGTCTGGAGGTCATTTTGTGGCCCTCCATTCCTGAGGCAAGGTCTAGGTCCAGACAGAAAGTAAAAGCCCGTACATCCTTTATTTGAGCATTTCACAAATAAATTACAAGTTTCTTTGCAACCACATCATAAATCAAAATGTTTATTTACACCTCAGAAACAGCAAGCGATTCAGCAACTAGGGCCCAAAGGAATGATTAACTGGAAAAGCAGCTGAATTAAGCATCTTGAAAATCAAACAAAATGTTTTCCTCCTTGCTTGGACTATTAAAAATGAAAAAAAAAATCATAAAAAACAATCTTGATGGTAACTTGAAGAACTTCAAGGGACAGAGGTTGTTTGGGGTAGGTGTGGTTTTACAGGAGGGTTCTGGCTGAAATGGCAGTACCAACACAATTCCTTTGTGGCGAGTTCCCCATCACAGCCCCCCAGACATGGATTGATTCCTCAGGCAGGGGCTGTGCGCACATCCAAACACCCAGCCTGGCTCTGGACCACATTCCTGTCACCCCAAATCTCAGAGTGCAGCCACTTGCTGATGCAGAGGAGGAGTGCAGTGCTCAAGCCTGGATGAAACTTTCCCGAACAGTTGTCCCACCGAAAGCTCAGGAATGAGGAATTCTGGCTCTAAACCCTTCCCTTTCCACTCCTGTGACCTCCTGATCCACAGACAACTGAAAATGAGTCAGAAAACAATGACGCACGTCTTCAGCTGATGTAATTGTGGGATGAGGGGACAGCGCAGGGGGGCAGAAACACAACAGGAGAGTTGAGATAAGCCTGGGGTTTGCTGTGTGGGCTTTTTGCCCTTTTTGTTTTACTGGTTCAGTACATGCAGCCCATGCTGTCCCTTATCTCACGAATTCATCCCTGACTGAGGGAATTAAACTGCTTATTCCAAGTCCCCCCGTGTTGTATCCATCTCCTTCCACCTGCATATATATATAATATATATATTTATATGTGTATATCTCTATATATCTACATATATACACACATAGCAGTTGTGCAACTAGAAACCTTCCTCTGAGAGTGGGGGATGCATCCATCCCACTGGGACCAACCCAAAGCAGCTGGAGGGTCCTGGGGTGAGGCAGGACAGGGCAGCCAGTGCCTCATGTGCCTTAAAAACTCAGCTCTGTCTGCTCTGAAGAGAATATCTATAATGATAATTACTAATGTGCACTGCAAGTGACTGCTAAAGATTATAGAGCGCACAGTTAACCGCAAGGAAGTAATTGCTATTTTATTTTTCTTTGTGTTAGCGCTGAGCTGGATGTCTCAGACAACAGAGTTTCTAGAGATGCAATAAAGGCAAGACAGGAGCAGAGTTTTGCTTTAGACTTGGTGGTCTCAAGCCAATGAGACTTAAATATAATTTTTTTTAATTAAATAAGACATTTTTAAACCTATTCCAAAAGCAACTTAGCCTTTAGAGCAAGTGATGTAAAATTATTTGTGTACAGAATTCTGCTCCGAGCGGAGCAGTAACATTTGAGAAGAAAATTGGCAGCTTTCTCAGTGTTTCAGACAAGAGGCCTTTGCAAAGGAAAGACAAAAGTTGTCAATATAGTAGATGTCTTTTTGTAGTGATAAGGCCCTGTTTAAGACAGGGCCCTCCAAATAGCTTCTAACTCCATAATTTAATAAATGAGGTTTGTATTATAGTAATCTAAAAAATGACTATGCAAGAGAACAGAACAAATCATTTGACCCCATCCATTTCAAACAAAGGTTAAACCAAATTGTTCTGGGAGCCCTGGAGGCACCTTCAGGTGCTCAGGGAAGGGCACCTGTGGGTGGCTGGATGTGACAAACCCCAGGCTTGTGATAAGGTGTGAGCCCTCAGCAATCCTGTGACAAACATTGCAGCCTCACTGTTCACAGCCAGCAGCAAAAAGCAAGATGTGGGGAGGGGAAATTCCACCTAAAAATGATGAACTGAACCTCAGTTCTGGTGATGGAGCTGCTGTTTGACTTCCAGCAGTGTAAACACGATGAGCACAGGGCTCAGGGACGGTGCTACCCGTGTTCCACCCTCACCTCAGTTTCCTCCACACCCAGCAGGAAACTCAGCTCTGTTTCCTTATTTTTACTTTCACACCTACAGCTACTGAGCAAAATGGACATTAATAAATGCACACAGGCACGGGGGAAAAGCACACACGAGGAGCACAGACCAGGGTTCAATCAGCAAGCACACCGAAAACGAGAACTTTCTCTTGCTAATAAACCCCTCTCACTGATTGTTATTCCCAATTTTTGTTTCAACAGCACAGAGCCTCTCCAAGAGAAATGATTTTAACAAATAAAAAAATTTGTGCATGTTACAAAATGATAATCAACAAGTTCACTGCCTTTCCAACTCTAGACAGAATTTATGTACCTACAAACACAGACTGAAGTAACTGTTGGTGGGGCTAAAGCAGCTGGGTAGGAATAAGGGATGTGTTATAAAAGCAGCAAACTTGAATTAATGTTGGATCAATTAATTAAGCTGAATTACTATTAAACAGAATCAACTATTAGAAAATAATACAACCAATTTTGTAAATCTGCTTTTTCATGATATTGTAGAAAAATGGATAAATCATTGTTGTTCCTTTGTTGCAGGAAATGGACATTGGTTTTTTTTGAGCCAGAGCTGACACCCTTTGTTCAGGTAGGAAAATTCAGATTCTGCTGTTGTTCCTTGCTTGTGCCATACCGTGAACGTGCCACAGTCTGTGTTAAATGGGGAGAAACACGAACATGACAACTTCATCTTCTCCTGGCGTGGCTGGGATGGGCTCCTGTGGAGCTGGGACACTCGGGAAAGGCTGGGAGGCTTTAAGTGGGAGCAGAAATAAAGGGAAAATGGGAATGGAGGCTTGGATGCAGCTCGGGTCAGAGCTTCAGCCAGGCTCTGACCTCTCTGCACATCAAAATTTTGCAGTGGATCCAAGAAGAAAGATCTTTTCCTTGGGCACAGGGTGTAGGAAGAGTCTTCCCCTTGCTGTGGAGCTCCAGGCAGAAGAGTTTTCTCTTTGCTCCTCGTTTGGCTGCCCTTGGGATGATTCACCAAACGCCCCGTGAGCCTGGGTTTAAAGCAGGGAAGGGCAGATTTTTCTGGCATTTGACAGAAATGACACCAAAGTCGGGGGGGGTCTTTCCAGAGGTGGGTTTGGCTGGGTGGAGAGAGGAAAAAAGCAAGTAGAAAAGAGTATTTGTGGGGGAGGGTAATATAATTTCTTTTATTCAAGATAGAGGTCTTGTAGCTCAAAGCACAGGGTGCAGAATATCTTTGGGTGCATTCATTGAACATACACGTTGGAATTCCAGAGGTGCCATACAGTAGATAAATTGTTCCTTTTGGAAAAAAAATTTGCTTGAAAATAATATCTATCTATTTTTTATTTATTTATTTTTTAATAAAAAAAGATGTGATTGTTGATGGCCAAGCAGCAGGTGGGGTCCATACAAGGCATGGGCAGGGAGAGAGGACCAGGAGTGGGCCCATGTCAAGAGTTGGGGTCAGGCAATTCCCTGCTGGGATGCCTGAAGCTGCCAAAGCCACTCCTGGCGTCCTGGACCAGGTCCCAGTGACCCTCAAGTGCCACGTGGGTGACACAAGAGATTTGACTTGGTCAGGACTGCAGGAGTTAAGCTGGAAGAGAAAAACTGGTCTGAAGGCAGCTCATATCTTATCAAGAAATCTACAAGGTTAGGAAAGCTCACAACACAAACTCATTTTTCCTCTGTCTGTTGTTATTACTCCTTTTGATTAAAAAAAAAAAGGAAGAAAAAAAAAAAAACTGTTTCATATTTGGTATAATACAGGAAGTCGGAGAAAAGCTATTGTACAGCAAATTTTAACCACCAACACACATTTAATATCTAGTGTAGCATTATGGGAAACTAAATGTATGTCTGGACTTACTTTTAATGCTTCCAAAAATCTTTACTATTGAAACATATATGTGGTGTGGGAGGTATGCTCATACTCTCACTGTAGTAGGGATGCCATGGAGTATGACCCATAATTACGGTAAAAATGCTAACTAAAGAGTGCAGCTGCAAAGTTCTATTGCATAAGGAAGCTTTCTTGTTTAAACTTTAAATAAGCAAGTTTATTAAAATATTCTAAGACACTTACCTTACCCTAGTTACTGCCAAGCTCTAATAAAAGCCACAGTCTGTCACTAGTATACTTTTTTTGTGTTAATTTTATAAAAATTTGGTGTGAGCTTTGATGGATCATTTACAGTTTATTAACAAGATGATCATCTTCATACAGTTAGAAGGATTTTTTTGTTTGTTTTTTGACCTTACATGCTCACAGAATAAAAAAGGATCCATATTCATAGAGAACAAACACCCTTTTTTCCCCTGTCTGCAAACAGGTGTGGTAAGTTTACACACACAAAGAAATGCTCTTGTTACTCGTAACTGGAAACTGTGTGTACGTGTGTATGTATGTATATATATATCCAAAATGATGGACTGGTGTGGTTGTGAGGGTATTTATAGAACAGGGCACCCGTGCTGCTGCTGGCCCAGAGG
This sequence comes from Nesospiza acunhae, assembly GCA_013398715.1. NCBI lineage: Eukaryota > Metazoa > Chordata > Aves > Passeriformes > Thraupidae > Nesospiza > Nesospiza acunhae. The sequence continues at coordinate 117,517 of VZSU01001109.1, forward strand.
CTGAGGCAGAGATCAGTGCTCTGGCAAGCACTGAGCGTTGCTGTTGGACTCAGCTTCTCACCTGCAGAGCTGATAAAAACATTTTGTCGCCTGCCCCAGCCAACATTTCAGCCCTTTGGCCTCTCAAATCAGGCAGAGCTGCTCACACCTGGCTGCTCCTCCTGCACCCCCAGCTCCCCCTGGGGCAGGGAGAGCAGCTCAGAGCAGGAAGAAGCCCTGGGGATTTGCATTTCTTGTTTGCTGAGCCTGAGGTAGAGAAGGGCCACGGGCTCTCTGCTGCTCTGGGCAGCAAACACAGCAGGTTTAGCCATGCTGGGACAGCTCCAATTCATCTGTGGCTGTGTTGTTCTTCTGCTCCCTCCCTTCTCTCACCCTCCAGATGAACATTTTATAAAAGCTAAACCTGTGGTATAACTCTTCTCTCTATATAAATATATATATATACATACACTCATACATATACAAATACTAACCCACAGACAAAATATTTTCTGAACAGTTGAATAGCAACAAGTCAACAGATAGAAAAAAAATGGAGTCAATCTGGTTTTGTGGTGTTGTTTGTTTTTTTTTTTTTTTTTTTTTTTTTTTTTTTTCTTTTTTTCTGCTCACCCCAAGGTGGGGGTTTTGGATGTCATGGTCTTTTAACATTCAGAGTAAATTTTGAGTAAACCTTGTGTCCTGCAGGAGGAATCCAGGGCCAAAGGGCAGAGAGGTGGAGGCTGTCGAACACCAAGGTACAGTTGGACAGATTGAGTGAGATTGCAAACTAAACTGGAGCAACTGAGGCTGAGGAGTGAAGAACAGTCCTTGTAAACTGCAATCTTCAGAGCTGATGGGGTTTTTTTTTCCTTTCTTCTCGTTGCCATGGCAACCCGGTAGGACAGCTTCAAATGGCAGAATTCTTACAGACCTAAAGGAGGAGATGGGGGTGAGTATTGCCATGCAAATCACAGGATCTTTAAGTGTTTGGGGTTTTTTTTTCCCCCCAGTCAAATTGCTGGTTGGGTGCATGAACACTGCCAGTAGTTAAATATTGATTATCTGGGTCCAGAAACAATTAATTGTGAGCGCAGAAATCTCCAAGAGGAAAGCCCAAAATGTCATGCGGGGCAGTCAGACACCTTTGTGGTGCAGTTCTGGAAGATGGGGTGAGAGGATAAATCCTGAGCCAGGAGCTGATTCCCCACCTTGGGCACCTCCATCAGTTCCATTTGTGCCCAAGGAAATGCCAGCCCCTCCCTCCCTGCACACCCTGGCAAGCAAACAGCAAACAAACGATATTCTTTTAAAAATTAATGCTCTAATAGAGCCTTATCGTTTGTGAATAAAAGAGAATAAAAGGCCTGGTGTATCATATTAATGTTGCTACAGAAATATAAGAGTTTTATGTGGGGTTTCTATGAAATAAAGCGAATGTGGCACTTGAATTCTGTTTTAGATGGACACCCTGATAATACCAAGGCAGTAAAGAAATTCAGAGAGTTCAGGAGCAAATCGAACATCGGCTGTAGCTCACACTCAGCCTATAAAAGCAAGGGAAAGATACATCAAAACTCAGTCAGCAAATGTTTGTCTAACATTTATTGCATCTGTACCCTTCAAAGATTGTAATATTGCAATATTGATAGTTTTGTCACCACCACAGCAATGTAATGGTCAATGTTAGATGCTGGTTTGTGCCCTTTAAAAATTTTTAATGATCTGTTTGCCTTTTAGGGCAAATCAAATTTAATTTAATTATTGATAAGGCTGTTTTGTTTTATCTGTTTCTTTCTTGTTTTCCTTTGAACTGATGTCAATATTGAATTCTGCAGCAATGCAGGCACCTGGATGCCAACAGCTGCCTGGCCCCTCCCCTGCAGCGCTTCAGGTCTGGTAAACAAAGGTAAATAAAGCAAATTAAGTGTAAGAAATCCACAGAGGTGCTGATGGATGGGGCTCACTGAAGTGAGAAGTTTAATCTTTAACTGAGATTTCCAAATAGGACGAAATCTGGAACTGCTTGGCACATGGATTTTTATCCTGCTGCTGAAAGAAAAGGTCTGGCCGCAAAATCAGGATCCAGACTCACATATAGGAGATTGATGGCCATGACTGCCAAGGTCTGGATATATTTGGATTAGGGATGCCAGCTAGAACTAAATTCTCATAAACAACCTGATCTCCTGGGTGGTGAAAAGAAAGAATTCGAGACTCTGGTCTCACAGACAACCTGAAAAATAGCATTTCCAGATCCCAATGAAGCTTAGTGTCATTAAAGGGCATTTGTTTAATCCTGCCTCAAAGGAGCTGACACTGGTCTGGGATTGATGAAGCTGCTCTGAATCCTTGGGAGATCCTTGGGGGTCTTCCTGCTCAGGACAGGCACTTGGGCATGATGAATGAGCAGCAGCTGTGGTGCTGAGTCTCTGTGCAATGCACGGGCTGAGACGTCACCAGAGAAATCTGTCAGCACGGAATTTATAAATTCCCCACCAACCGGAGCAGCCACTGAGCTGCTTCACCAACAGCCTGTAAATAAAGGGCAGGGTTGGTGATTTATGTGCACACCTGAAGAAAAGCTTGTATATTTTACATTATATTGACAGATACAGTGAATGTGTATGAACCCTTCATACACGTTGTGGGATGTGCAAAAGCTAGTTAATTTAATTATGACTCTTTCTCCTTTGCTATTTTTGTATCTATTGGAGGCCAGTTTGTCTCTCACATGGAATTTTTGACCCTCCCTGTTACCCCAGCTGCCTCTGCAGGCACCACCCCATTCCTGGCTCCTTTCACCTCAAAGCTTTACAATCCCTGCCCAGATTTTCTTTCTCTGAAATTTCTTCTCAACTCCATCCTTTCTGGGCTTTGATCCATTTAATCACATGCCTGAAAATGACGCTCCCTTTGCTCCTGGGACTGTCTCCTCCTATAATTTTAACATGATTTCTCTAATCACTTTTCCAGCCTGTCCTTTGGTCTTGTTCCTCCAGTTCATTTTTTTCTTGGAAACCTTTTTTCCCCCCATTTTAGTTTCTTCCCCTTCTCAGTGCCACCATCCTTTCCTGCTCAGCAATGACATTGTTGCTGACAGTTCAGAGCTCTTACTCTCTTTTCCCACTTTTCCATTTAGTCTAAAATGTCAGCCTCTAGCTCTGATAACTTTTGGATGTTTTCCTGACAGCTCTGCACAGCTACAACTCAGCTCTTAAACCTTCCCCCTAAAGCACTCCCTTCTTTGATTGCTCAGGACAACACCATCATCCTTGCTCTTGTTCAAGCCTGAAAGCACAAACAAACCAGAGGAGGTTTTTGTCATGGAATCTCCTTTCCAGCTCTGTATATTTAGGTTATGTCAGTCTAGAGGATTCTCTCTCACAGGTTGTCCCAAAGGGCTTTTTGTAGCCATTCAAAGAGCTAAATCCCCTACCCAGGCTCTCACTTAGCAGCTTTGCAGCATCTTTTCTGAGCCCTTGACAAATTGAGCTGCTGTGTGCTCATCTCCTGCCAGCCTCGTGCTCTACAGAGCATTTTCCTGCTCTGCCACTTCGACAAAACCTCTGTGGCTGTGGCTCCTTCACTGCCTCTTTCCCCCTGCACATTCTTGGGTTTTTCCTGCAGGAAATTCCCTGGTTTTCCTCTCATTCACACCCCTGAGGTGTGTTCAGAGAAACCTGCACCTCTTCCACAGGAAGTTGTGTCCCAACATCTGCTGACACTTCCACAAACCCTCGGCACTGGCAGAGGATGCCAAGACTACTCTGAATTCAGCTAAGCCTTGTGTTAAAAGAATTATTCCAAACACAGACATTAACGGTGATTGAGTAGAAAGAAAGATTTTTCCATCTAATTTTCTGTGTCAGGAGTGTCCCTACCCTGGACTGTGCGTTTAGACCTATACCCCCCAAAGTATAATAATTTTTATTTAATAATAATTATTTATTATTGAGTAGAAAAGTAGAAACTTTTGCACAGGGGGGTTATTTAAAGGAGTAATTTTTGCCTCTGGAAATCAGATTCAACACTCAAAATTATGGTCTGTGAAGTTTCAGTAGACAACATTTGGGAAGTAAGAATATGCAAGATCAAATCTATCTTGGTTCTTATTTCTGTTGCACACATAATTGATTGCAAATTGTTCTGTCCTAGAGAGCATCAGTCTTTTATTTTCTGTGGTTAATACCAAGTGTCAGTTATAAATTTACTTTCTAGAAAGAGTCTGACAAGGTCATATAAGGTGTTAATTTGCCAAACATTGCGGCCAGTAACTCCCTTAACACAAAATCTACAGGAATCAAGAATAGCCAAAACATTACCTGGAAAACTTAATGTTTATTCTCAATCAAAGATAACCAAAGTATCGCCTGGAAAACTCAATGTTTATTCCCAAACAAGGAAAACCAAAGTATTGCCTGGAAAACTCAATTTTTATCCTCAATCAAGGATAACCAAAGTATTGCCTGGAAAACTCAACCTGAATGTGAGGAAATCCACTGAAACCAACACAACTGCTCTGTTGTAAACTCACTGGGGAGATCTGAGCCTCTGGTCCATATTTGAAATCTCTCTGTTCTCCCAGCTGGATTTCCAGTGTTCATTATTGTTTCCTGTGTAGGAATTGTAGTTTCCTTGTTGACTTTTCTTTTTTCTTATTGTCCTCATAAAGAAGGAACAAATGAAAGTTCCAGAAATGCTCACACAGAGCCAAATTTTTAGAATCTACTTCTTATTTGAGCCCCAGCTTACCTGGTGACTTTCCCACTCACTTTGATGGGGTTTCATTGGTTTTAATTTTTTTTTTTTACCCACTATTATGTATTTTATAGCACAGATAATTTATAGTTTGCAGCAGGCAATAGCTCATAAAATACATTGGTATTTAAGAAATACTGTGAGCATGAAATGTGAAAATAATGCATGCAGGGAGCACATTTGCTGATCAATGAGAACTATTTCTTTTAAGAACTTAATTCCCTGGTAAGTCTGTGCCTGGCAGGTTTAGATCTGCACACTAATGATAATTCGGCCTAGTAATTATTTTATTTTCTTTCTATCAGCTCTGTCTCCATATCTGGCCTCAGCACTCAGGAATTATTTCCCACCCTGTGTTGTTTTAGATGTGATTTGACAGAAATTACCTACAACAAGTGATTTGCTGCCCAAAGCACTCAAGCCACAAAGTGGGAAGGGAATTTTTCCTCTTATTTTGTCCCTTCCACCTTTTCCTTTGGGTATCCAGGGATGCATAGCAGCACTGAGTGAGCACAGCTGTAGGGAATGTATTTCTCCAGAAATCTCTCTCATTTCAGTCTCTAATGTGATCTTCACCAATTTTATCTCACAGTTCTCCCCTGCTCTTCTACCTCTGATACTTGAGACATTCAGCCTCATTCACTCTGAGATAACAGTGAGATGGCAGAGAATTCACAGAATCCACTGAATTACTAGGCTGGGAGGGACCTTAGAGATCCATAGCAGTGACAAAGGCAGGGTTACTGCCATGTGTTTCTGAATCATTGCATTTCTGTCAATGGGCTCAGATAAGAAAGCACAGCACCTTCTCACCAGCAGCTGGTAGCTGTTGGCATCAGGGCTTTGGCTTTGGAAGAGAAGATTTTCTTCTGCTGGTCAAGAAAACTGACAAACATTGTGAGAGTTTGTCTGGATCTAATGTACTAATAGCATTAATAAAAATAATTGTACTGTGGGGATGTAGGTGTAAGTGCCTAGTTCAGGGTAGGGAGACTCATGACATGGAAAAACCCTTCTTTCTACTCAACCAAGGTCTACTGGCTGTATTTGGAGTTGATGATGGTGGTCAACTCCTCAGGAAAGCCCTGAATTAGAGTTTCAAAAGCTGATTTGGTTTGAGAAGGTGCAATTCAGCTAATTCAGCCCAAGTTCCTAATGCTGGCTTCTTCAATGACTGCAGAGACATCTCCCTGCCTCTGTCACCCTGGCGTAACTCAAGGTTTACTCCTCATGTTCATCCACACAACAGAAGAAAATGGAGGAAAAAAAAATATATACACAGAATTTGAGACAAAGATTTCATGATCTGCATTCCAGGGAAGAACTGGCAGGATGTAAATTCATTCCCTGAGGTTCAGGCCGCCAAGAGCTCATATTCCAGCAGAGCCCTTCCCTTCAGCCAGCCAGCAGTGGGGTTTGCAGAACTTCTGATCTCAGAAAATGCTTTGGTGCCCCCCAGCTTTCCCTGCTCCAGCCAGAGCTTTCTCTGAACATATTTACATTACATTAGTGACTCAATTCCCTGCTTATTTTAAAGAAACAGGTCTAAATAGAGTAATTAAAGCCTTTGAAAGATGTGCTTTTTATGAGACCAAGCTCACCCTCTATTTCACAGACTCTGCTTCTACACTGCAGTTAAAACCTCATAAAAATTAAAGACATTTAAGTTTCTTGCTGACCCTCTGTACAGGAATGAGCTTTACCCAAAATGCATTCATCCTTTAATTCCCATTAAAATAAGAGAGCTAACACAGCTGGAGTTTGGAGTTCAGCTCATGCACGCTCCATTTCTTTCAATTACCCTTTCATCAGAAATATTACATTAATCTGGCATAATTAAAAGTCTACATTACATCATGGACTTTATTGAAACCTCAGTAATGCTAAAGAGGTAACAAAAATGATAGAAGAGATCAGCACTGTGCTTCTGATTAGGCAGCTAATCAACATCCAGGTACCTCTTTCCTGGATGTACCATCTAGGAAAGGTCATTAATTAGAGGCATACTTGTTAGTTTAGCCTCGATGTAGAACTTTGAAAAACATAAATTATTTTCATGTGCATCACTGGTTGATCTGTCACGGGTAGGTTTCAACAGCAGAAGTTTCACAGTGTGCCTATAAATTATTCTAAATTTCCCCCAAAATCTCATTGAATTTGAAGGACTATTCCCAAACAGATTCTCTGTGTTTTCATTCCTGCAGTTAAGAACTTTGGGTTTAATATCAGCCAGAACAAACTGCTGATCTCACTGGCCACAACACCTTTGGGAAAAGTTTATAAAGACTCCAAAAGTAAATTAGTTTATCCTGAAAATCTGCAGCTTATACCATCGCACACGATTTGTTTCTCATTTAAGTGAGAAATTATTTGAAATTATCCTGTTAAAGGTGGAAGAAGCACTGTGTGAAATGAGAGGCTCATAATTGCCCCCAGAGCTTTGGTGGGCTCTTCTAAATCAGTGCCAGGGTTTGATTGCAGGAGCTGAAACTCTGCCAGGGGCTCTGCAATCAGCCCAGAGTGGCAGGGAGGGGGAAATGTGCCAGCCCTCGTGTGTGACGGGGACACATTCCCCCTGCTGAGCCCATGTCACCTGTGCGACACCCGCATCAGTGGCTCTCACACTGCTCATTTTTTATAATTAAATCTATTATAATAAATTTATTTTTATTATATTAATCTATCAATTAATATATAAATATATTAATATAAAATATATATTAATATTAATTTGTAATATAACTATATATACTAAATATAATATAATATAATATAATTAATATAATATAATATAATATATATTAATTTATTATATTTTCTATTAGGAGACTGCAGTGGCAGATCCAAAGCAGGGCTGGGGGAAGCCAAAGTGCTCTTTCTTTTGACCCTGGTAAGGGCACTGCTGAATCCTGGGCTGTGCCTCCCCTCTTTCCTGTCAGGTACTCACACACACTCCCTGTGTAATGAACTGTTCCTAAGAGGTGCATAAAATAAATATTTTCTGATAGAAAAGTTGCTCAGATGAAGCAAAATTCCAACTCTCCTTGCTTAGAAATTCAGAGCCATGTGCTTCCCTAGGTTTATCAAATAAAAAACCATCTTCTAATACAATTCGTGTTCTCCAGGGATGTGAAGAATCTCACTGGGAGAGGGGGAGTTTTAGGGGAGAAAAGCCAAGATGTACTCCATTATTATTTTTTTCAAAAATGGATGTGAATTTCAGTTGGATACTTTGTCAAAGCAGTGTTGCCTTCATTTGAGCAATAGGGAATAAATGCTTCCTTCATTTTTCAGTTCTGTCAAAACTAAACAATTGCAGAGGTGGCTGCCTGCAGCCTGCATGGATATTTTCCCATGCTCTAATCTGATAAATGGAACGGAATGGTTGAAAACATTCAACAAGTGAAATGAATAAGTACAGTTTGGAAATAGCAGCACTGAACAAGTCTGCTGATTTTTTTTTTTTTCATAGGGATGCTGAAAATGAAATGCATCAGCTGTAGCAGGGAGCCAACCTTTTAAAGGACTGGAAGCTGCTCAGGCACTCAGATCTCATCTCCCACAGCAGCACAGCACAGGTTACCAGCAGTTTTAAATAAGCAGAACATGAACAATCCAGACACATTCAGATCTGTAGGTACAGACTAAACCCAGCTTGAAATCCTAAATTAATCATCTGAAGAAATTCTTGTTGAGTAAGAATAAAAACTAGAGTGAAGGACTATGCTTAGAAGCCGCAGAAAAAGAAAAACCAAACTAGAAAATCCGAAACTAGAAAAACCAAACTGTGGGTATCAACACCTGCTCATTTCAAATTTTTTGAAGAACTGCTCCTAAACGTGGCAGTTACCTAAGCACCAACTAATGACCTATCCCAATTAATTATATTGATAAAGTGAGGCTTTAATACCTCATCTAAAATACTCCAAACATTAATGGCCCTTTAAAGGGCTTTGTAAATATCCACTGGGTATTGCAGACATAAGGCAGCATCATCAAACCTTCAGGCACCACAAATCTCCTCTTAATCTTTAATATCCTGCCCAAATCTGAACACAAAGCTGTTTACATTGAGTTATTTGGATGCTATAAAGGGAAAAATAGGAAAGGAATAGGAAAAACTGTTATGGGGAAAATGGCCAAGGACAGACAGACATGGTGAAAAGAAACAAACCTCTCACAATGTGCAGTGACCATTAATGGCAGAAAAAAATACTTCAACTGGTCATGTATTCAGCGCCAGTTTTTAATCATAGGCCACTCCAGAGCAATCCTGACCATAACTATCTGAAATTCAATATTTATGTGGCTTTAAGAAGTTGTTCAGAGAAGAAATACAAAATATTATGTACCAACAATTACTGCGGAGTACTGTTGAGAAAATGAAAACATAAAAGCGTTCACTTGAATTCCCAGCACTAAATGGGCTATCAAACCAATCTCTCTGAATGTCCATTTCATGCCTCCAGAATGACCATCAGCAATAACACTGCAGCTCCTGGGGAAGGAGCTGCATGTGCTCCCTTCTGCATTCCAGACACACATCTTCTAAACTGTCCCCTTTGCTCACCTCTGCACTCCTGCAACGTGTTTGCATGGTTCCAAATGTGTGTAAAATGCCATTTCCCACCTAATTGACTCGATCAAATGCAATGTTATTGAGCACATTTCAATATGCTGATGTGTAATTTGGGGGCATTTCTATTTGTCTTGTCTGGTGTACAAACATCCTGTCCCCAATTATGGACATCCATATGGATTTCTGGGCCATTTCAAGCCCCATTAATTTTAGGTGGGCTCCCAAACTGCACAATATGTTGCAGGACTGGAAAAAACCTGCAGTGAAATCAGAAGGGACATAGCTCTGTGTTAAAATTGAGATTCAAAGCAAGACTGGCTCAAATTGAAGCAATCCCTTAACCCCCAAACCATCCTTTCCTTTGAAATCAACCCAAATCTTTAAAGACACAAATAAAAATGGTGTTTTTCTCATACAGGCACTTGAGAAAGAATCTATTTCAGTGCTATTTAGCTGCAAAAATAATAATATTAATGTGGGCCAAAGCATCTGTGAAAAGGCAATGAGTGATAGTAGATATTGCTGCTGTTGTTTGGTTTAGGAGGTGAGGTTTACATCACTGGAACTCACTAAATATCAGCAATCTCCCAAATTCTTGGGGAGCAAAATTTAGATGATATTTTAGGTGCCTACATTGTTGTGCTCTAGCACGAGAATGCAACTCAAATTAGAGCAGTGCAAAAAGAAAAAAATCCAACCAACCACCTCAATAAAGCACCTTTCGCAGCAAAACTCTCCAATTTTAATAGTTATTGCAATTCTAGCCAAACTAGGGATATTTGATTTCTCAGAAATGGGAAAATGTATCTTGCAGACTTCCTTAGTATTCTTAATTAAACTGATCTCTTTTTTTTTTTTTTAATTTATTTAAAAATAAACTGCTCTGAAAAGTAGAAAATTGCTGTAGAAGATTGAAGGGTGCTAAAACAACCTAAAATACAAAAAAGAAAACAACCAAACCTAACCAACAAAACAAAGAAACAAACAAGAAATGTTGGTTTCAGCAAATTCACCTATTGGGAACCCTTCCTCTGGAACTGGATGGAACAGGGATGAACTTTTTCATTTTTTTCTTGGGAAAACCCAACAATTCTACTGGAAAAACCCAATTGTTGAGCCCTGAAGGAAAAAAAAAACAAAAACAACTAACCTGACAGTTTAAAACTAAGCCAAGAAATTCAAAATAAAGGCTGAAAAGTGGGAATGTGCAGGTAACAAATCTGCAGAGGGACTGGAAAGAGCAGTGACCTTAAAGGTCTGTTCCATTTGAAACCTGCTCTGATTTGTCTTGTTCTGGTGCCTTTCAGGAATGCTCTGTTTCACTTCCCAGCCATTTGATGTTCCTGCACAAATAACACGGGGTAAACAAGAGATACAGGGGCTGCTGGGGCTTTGAAAAATGAGCTGGGTGAGAGATAACACTGCAGGATTAACTCTGCCTGTCCAGCTCCATGGAAATTCAAACCCACCAGTTCCATATAATTAATTGTTTTTACTTTTTTTGGGTTTTTTTTTGTTTTGTTTTGTTCTGTAGTGTTTTAATAATAAACACATCATTTTCAAGGGATAAAAAAAGCCACCTGTATTTTCTCTATTGGCCCTGTACCTTTATTCCTCAAATCAGAAAAAAAACCCAATATGGTGAGGGACAGCCAACACTAAATAGGAAAAGTTTGTGGAAATTACTAGGAAGTGAAATTCAGGGGTATCACTAAGGCTTTTTTGCAATTGCAGCACAGACATCTGTGCCAGTCTCTGTTTTTCAAACACATCTGAGGCCTTTCACCCTGACTTTAACAAATTAATTGCAATGTAGAGACGTCCAGCTTATTTCATTTCTTTAAGGAGGCATTTGCCCCTTGTCTGGCACCTCACTTTCTGTTCAGAATAATGGAACTCTTCACTTATTTCAACTCAAGTCAACTTGTACCTTTGTAGTCCACTGGCCAGATGAACAAAAAAAAAAAAAAGCTTCTTATTCATGGTTGATAGTAAAAAAAATTAAAAATTGGGTTTTTTCAACATGAAGTGTTTGAATCCCAGTCTTTTTATAACAAAGAAATTTAAGTGAAATATTAGTGACACAACTATTGTGCCTTTTATTCCCTTCATTCCACACATTTGAATCTAACGTGGTCTTTTATGTTGGTAGAATATAAAAGATATGAAATGCAATTACCATTCTATGATTATGCAATTAAGTGAATAGTTATTATAAAATCAAAAGCCCAGAATTCAAATACTCCTTTAAATACTAATAATAATATAAATAATTTGTAATAGATCTAAAGCTTAGTTCTGCCAGCCAGAGTGGTTCTTTCTCAGTGTCCCACAGGGCCGGGGCAGGTTTTGTGCACAAATATGCACAAATTTGTTTTTGGCTTGTTTTGCTTTGTCCTCCCTCACCCTTGTAGCTGCTGTCTCACTGAAAACATCGAGGAGCCTTCCAGGGGGAGCCTGTTTGTAATTCTGGTGGTGGGGAGTGAGGATCCCTTTAGCAGCTGAGTTCTGAGCTGGGTTAGCTGTGGCACCCGGAGGCACTGCAGCACTCAGGGACAATCTCAGAGCAGCCCCAGACATGCTCAGACAGGTTTTCTCTTTCCCCACTCGCTCTCTTCCTCCAAGAACTGATTGCTGCAGCTCCCTCCCTGACCAGGAACCCAGGATGCTTTTTTCATGGTTTTCTTCCTCAATCTCAGCTACTAAAATCTGAATTCCGTCTGAACATTTGGTCCTGTCTTGTCTCCAGTAATGGCAAGGAAAAGCTGACAGGGGACAAAATGCCACCACATGAAGTCTCATCTTAAACACAGAGTCTGCTTTAATGACAAGGGACAATATTCTTTCCAATATTTGTCACCATTACCTGTTGTAACTTTGGAAATTCCTCTGCCTGTCCACTCTCCACCATTCCAGCTTGACCTCAGTAAAATTAGGTTAAATAAAAAACATACAAAGATGCTCCTTTTTCCAATCAACTTAGTTTTCATCATTTTTTAATCCCACCTCATTGTTTTGTTGTGCAAATCTGCCCGTATATTTTGGCATCTCATATTTTCTATTTCTGGCTGCCAAGAACTCCTAATTTTCTCTTGTTCCAGCTCTATCTACCTTCCCAGGGGCTTCTGGGCAAGTGTGCAGTCTGTATCCCATTATCCCTCAATATAGTGAGCACAGTAGGATGTCTCCAGAATGGGAGGAACTGCTGGGTTTTGCATCCATTTCAGTTTTAATCAGGTTCTTCACTTGTGTGCTCAGACACTTCAGAAATCTGCCACATCTGACTTCTTTCATGATTTACTGAGGAGGCACATATTCTAAGTATAGCTAATAATTGCACCATTTAAATGATAATACCAAGATGTTTTCTACAGGAAAGATATTCATGCAGGGCTCTTTACCACGAGCAGCTCTTTCAGAGGGCTATCTATCCTCACACCAGATGTCAAATACAAAAAGAAATACTTTGGCATGAGTTACAAAGTTCATTTGACTGAAGGATTTACCTCCCAGGAACAAGAGCCTCATAAAATACAAACACTGGGAGCAAAGTCAGCCACGTAAGGGCTTTTGCTAAAATTAAACCCATAACTTGCCACTAGAAATGGGACGTTTCATCTGTTCAATAAGCACTAAAATTCTATTTGTTTTTATGGCATCATAATCTTTGATTACTCTGATAAATATTTGGACTATACAAAACATTGCAATGGAGCTAATCGCAGTTATAAAAAATCTGTGTGTGGAAATGAGTTGGGAACGGGGCGATAGCAGCACATTTCAGAGTTCAAACACAGAACCACATTATTTTAACTGGCTCCCAGCCCCGTTCCTTTCTGTCTCTGCGCAGCGCACGCCTGAGGAAAATGCCCAAGGGAGTTGTGGTGTTTGCTGGCTTTGCACAGACATGGTTTGGGAGCAGTTCCAGAGGTGGAATGACAGCCATGGAATACCCTTGGGATGCCCTTGGGGTGTATTCCACCCACAGCTGAGCTGGACGAGACCTGCAGCCAAGAAGAGCAACTCAAAAAGTGCTTTCCAATACTTAAAAGTGGCTTTATAATTCAACCAAAGGAAAATGATCAGGCTTCTTGGTGGGGGCTGTAAAGAATCAACATGAGCATGGCAACTTCCCAAAGTCAAAAGCTTTTCTCCACCCCTTTGCATTCTGAGCGGATGAATTAATGTAAATAAAGTTCAAGTGCAAATCACATCAGGTAAGAAAGTAATTCCAGTGGTGAAAGTCACGCCTAGTGTAGCAGCAGCAACATTTATGAAGTGGCAACAAGAATATATTTGAATCAATGGGCTGCACATTTATATCACTGCTGCAATGGTGTCACACCCTGTCAAATACTTTTAACATATTACCCCTAACAGCTGAAGTTTGCAGTTGGTTCCAGCAGACTGAGCCCAGCCCAGCTGACGCAGAGCCAAAACAGATCCTTTAGATGTCGCTGATTGAGACTAAGAACAGGAATTTGCACTTAGCATTTATATAGTCCTTTTCATCTTCAAAGAGCATCGCAAACATCAGCTGGTAGCAGCTCGCCACGACCTCCATGCCAAGCTTTGGGGATAAAAGGAGAAGGGAAAAGGGCAGGATGTGTGCTCAAGCACACACCAAGCCTCAGGTGTGGAAGGGATCTCTGCCTTGACCTCTCCCCTGCCCCGTGGCACATTTTATCTCATGGAGAATCCAAGGCCTTTCACCATGCCTCGGGTTTTAAGTCACTATACAATGTATTCTGTTAACAGAAGATGAAGGTAACAGTCCTTAAATAACAGATTTTCTGTCATAGTTGTAGGATACAGCTATTCCTTTGAAACAGATAGGAATTCCAAACTAACACTGCATCAAAAAGTTTGCTGGCAGCTGTCACAGGACTACCCAGGGACATGTCCTGTTTAAATTGTGGATTCCATGGCTTTAAATTCCTACTTTTGAGTCATTCTGGGATTTTTTTTTTCCCACTTCCAATTCAAGTTAGCTTTCCAAATAAGATTTACAAAATTCCTTTCTCAGAAACAGCAGAAATTCCTTTTACCTGTCAGTTTTCTCTGCCCTCCAAGCCAGCCTGGCCATTTGATTATCAGCTCTGGGTGGTTCTAAGCCCAGAATCTCAAACAAGTTCCTCATGTTCCAGTCACTTGCACATTTTATGTGGAGGAACAGATTGAAGCAGACAGGCCTCGTTTTCCTGGTGACCCAGAACAGCCATTGTTACAGGAACACCTTTAATCTCCTCTTTCTGGGCTTGAATTGAATTCAAGTGGGGAGAGATGAAAGCATTGCACAAATCTGCTACTACAGCTGGTATTTCTCAGTTTATCATATGTTAGCTCTGATTCCCTTTGATTCCTCTTAAAATTATTGCTTCTAATTCTTAATTTGACATCAGACATCCATTTTTTTGACTATGAAAAACCCCTTTCCCCCACCTTTCTCACAGCTATTCCCTCATGGAAAAAGAACCCAAAATTTCAGCATTATGATATCAATGAGTGAATTTAACTCCTCCCTTGGAGGGTTTTCTGATTCAGAATACAAATGAACAGAAAACCAACACTTCATTACTTAGAGCTCAGCAAAAGACTTACAAAATAAACTGAGGAGTGAAAGGAGGATTAGGGTCAGGCTGATGTGGAGAACATCGCTGGCACTGCAGTCCATTTTGGATTTCTTGCAGGTACACACTTGTAATCTCAGTTCTGTGGTGTTGGTCAGAGGAGGTTTTCCAGAATCTGTCACTGAGATGGGGATGTTGTAATTGGCCTTTTTCAGGTTCTGAAGCAGGATGACCTGGGCGTGGGTATCTGCAAAGGATGAGGGGACAATTAATCAAGTGTTGGTTGCTTGGGAGGGTGAAGGAGTCTGCAAGCAACATCAGAAATACCAGTTAGTCATGGAAATCAGGAAGAAAATGAGAATACTCTAAGAAAAATAACAAAAGAATTGAATTGGGGGGAAGAGGCAGTACTGAAATTCTTTCATGGGCTGAAATCTAATTACAAACCCCATCTTATTACAAACTCCACCAAAAGAAAGACTTGCAAGAGCCCCTTTTATTTAAATACATTATTTGGTCTGTAAATTATAGGCAGAAGTTGCCTGTGCAAGCTAATATCTAATGAAATGCTTCTGGGGGCATGTCACCCCCAAAATGATGAGAAGAGATAATAAATTTACTTGCCAAAGGAAAAAAAAAAAACCTCTTCTTGCTGGGAAGCACAGGGAAAACTGCTGAAGCACTTCCTCATTTGGGAAGGGAAGGGAAGGGAATGGAAGGGAAGGGAAGGGAAGGGAAGGGAAGGGAAGGGAAGGCCCTTCCAAAGCCAGAGATCTGCTCCACCTGGGGAAATGAGGCCACAGCAGCTCTTGGCACCCAGGTGGGTGTGATAATTCTGTCAGGGTGTAACACAGGGATGGTTTGATGTTTGGAGAATAGCCAAAAAAAACAGTTCCTCCCCTTTGTCCTGCAGCCAGTACGGTCATCACATCCATCTCTAGATTTTTCTAAGGCTATGACATGAATTAAAAAATTGGAGAGTGGCAGAGAAAAATAAATATTTCAGAAAAGAGACAGGAATAACCTACATTATGAAGAAATGTTGTACTTTGTGCCCACAATTTAACACACAAACCTTCTGCAATCTCATGATCCTCTTACCAATTGTGCAAGGTCCCAGTGCATTGGGAGATTTTATTTGTGGAAAGTTTAAATACTTAAAATCAGGAAGTTTTTAAATTAGATTGCTAAAGCCCATGCACAACTTCCATGCTGTCCTATTGCAAAGCCTTGTGCACCTTGTACAAAACAATTGGGTGCCATGAGATGCAGTAATCTTCACAAAATTATCAGTTATTAGTAGCCCCTGATTAATGCAAAATAGAGGGAAGAAAATTCAGCCAATACAAGAGATTAATGCAAAACTGAGAGAAGAAAGCTCAGCCAAAGCAAGAAGAGAAGGAGTTTCAGGTTTCAGAACTGGTGTCCCACAGGTCCAGCAGCCCCAGCACAGGGTAAAGCAGCAGCTTCAGGCAGATCCGTCCTACAAAACCTTCATGCAAAACCCCTCCTAAATTCCCCCAGTGCCTCAGGGAGAGTACCCTGGGATGGAGAAGTGGGAAGAATAAATACACAAAAATCCAAGTTCCAGCCTTACTGTTAAGCCTGTTGATTCTCCACAACTTTTCTGGGCCGGATTGCTTGCTGAGCTCAAATTTGAATGGATCTGTGTTGGGATGAAGGTCTTTGTCTGATGCTCCTAGAACCACTACCCTGAGATCTTTTGCATCGTCACAAACTTTTGCCAGTGTTGGATAAAGGGACGGGACATTGTCATTGACATCCTCCAAGGTGATGTGCAAAGTTCCTGTGCCCGTAGCAGGAGGGTTTCCTAGAGGAAAAAAAAACAAACATCTGTTTAGTAAATCACATTTCCATAAACTCTTTGCTCCTATTTGCACCTGCAGGCTTGCAAAGGGAAATAATTTTTTATTGTTCTTACCTCTTTTATATGGAAATTATTGCTTAAAAAACCTGATGAGTCACTCTTGTAAATTCATTGCTGATTTTCAGAATGAAGCCTGTCTGATTCTCTGCAGTATGGAAAATTATTCTAAGGAAACCTCTGGGAGAGGAATATTTTGAAGTTAAAGTGAGAGTAGGACATGAATAGATATCTGGAACAGAATCTGTTCATCAGCACATACTGAGAGAAACACACTGGGAACCATCCCCCAGACAGGTAGCACAGTATTCAAAAAATGAAGAATAAGGCAAGGGAGAGGAAAAGGAGGGAGGAATCAGGGGCTGAGCTGGGTGCCCAGAAGCAGAACAGGACCAGATCATCCCTACCAGCCCTGAGGGCCACGTGCAGCTCTGTCAGCAGCCCTGAAACCTGCCCGAGGCAGCTCTGGGAAATGAGCCGGGTTATTTACCCCGTGCTTTAAACCTTCCAGAGTGATTTGCCAGCCTGACCCGAGAGCCAGCTGCAGAGGTGAGCCCGTGCTTTACTCACCACTGCAGGGCTCAGCGCCAGGGCTGTGAGTGACAAACCAGCCCTGGTGGCACTGGGGGAGCTGGGAAGGCAGAGTTTGCCTGCTGGGAGCTGCACCTCATTTCTAGGGCTGACCCAGGAGCTGACAAGTGGAAACAACCTGCAGGCACTGCAGAGGTGAGCCTGGCTGAGCCAGCCACACACTGCCTGCAGCACAGCTGCTCCTTGCAGCTCCTTTGGCGCCCTGGGAAAATCACCTCAGAGTTTCCTGAGTGCACATTTTTTTTTCCTTTATTGTGCCTGGCATTCAGTGAGGTCTCATCTGAAATGTTGCATTTGTGGGTTGTTTATTCCTTTTATTTTTTCTGGTTTAGCACAGGGAAGTGTGATCCCTGCACTTCCCTGAGCAGAACAGTCTTACAAGTTGTGAGTTCTACAGCACTCTGCTAACAAGGTAAAAATGGAGTTGTATCTCTTTCTTTATAAGGTTCTTTAAGGATAAACTGTTTAATTAAGAAATGACACCTAATTCTTTTTATTTTTAACCTAATAACTAACTACTTGTGACTCATAGTATGGACTTTTTTATTTAAACTATTTAAATCTATGAGGAAGAAGGTGAAGAAGAAGGTCAGGAAGAAGGACTAGTCTCTAAAGCTTCTATTTTGTTTTATATATATCACTATATTCTAAAACGTTAAGTTTTCTACTATGTGGTATTACACACTTCTATTCAAACAACACACTCATAATAGCTCTATTATTTAATTTTGGAATCTTTCTTTCTGGCTTCATGTGGAATGCAGTGTTTCCTTGGGGGTCAGTGTCTGTCAGCACAGAAAGTCTGAAACTCTCAGTGACCAGGGTTCCCACGTAAACCCTTCCCAAATGGATTCAGGGGGCTGCAGTTAACCCGTGCAGCACCAGGGCAGGTGCCACAGCATTTCCAGCTCAGCCCTGCAAGGGGGGCCCTTCAGCACAGCCCCCTGCCCACAGCGGCCCAATAACCCAGGCTTCTGAAAGGAAACTTATCCACAGCACATCTTCATAAACTGAATTATTGCTGTGCTGGGAGAGCATCCCAAGGCAGAAGCAAGTACCCCGTGGTCTGGATCTGATAAACTGCTGCCTGCAGCAGAATGCAATTAGTCCTTCCAATAACAAATGTTACTAATGGTGACACTTCATCTGTTTCCTGCGAGCAGAAATGCATCACAAAGGCTGAATGTTCATCCTGCTCCAGCCCTGCCCTCCCCTCTCATCTCACACTTTGTCATCTGAAGGGTTAGGCTTGAGTTCTTTTTAATGAAAAAGAAACTATTTTTCACTTTTTATTGGACTTATTGAATTTACAGAAAGACTCCCATGCGTTTTTTGTTCTTGATATATTATTAAGTAAAGTCATACGGCAGAATGGATGAAAAGACATTCTGGTATTTGAAATATGATCATAAAAGCCAGCCTTTCATGCACTTAATTAAACTGCTGTCTTTAATTTTGAATGCATCATTTCCACACTGGACTGATAAAGTCTTATGCACTGCCCTTCTTATCTTTCTCTGAAGTCAGTAATATTAAAATCTGCCTTTTGAAATGAAGAAGCCAACAGCTTTATGGATGTCCTGCTATTTTGTCACACACAGATATGGCTGTGTTCTCCCTTCTGTGCAAACGTTTCACTCTTTGTATGGTTCAGGGGCTGGGCAAATATTACACACACACAAAAAAAAAAAAAAAGAGTGAAAGGAAATTGCTTCTGTCCATTTCAATGACTTATTCTCTGCTTGCTTTATTTATAATGATTTAAACAAAAATCTTTCGTTGATTTATGAAGACTTCCAAAAGAAAAGCAAGCAAATGTCAGGGTCATAAACTGGAGCTTGTTAACACTCGTCATAAAAATGTAACACGAAATGAATCAAGCAAAAATGGTCAGAATCATCCATTGGGAATAGGTGACTCTCATAAATTTGATGGTATTATGCTGTTGAAATAATTCAAAATCCCATGATCTCCAGACGCCTTTGATTTTGAAAGGAAAGTTACCCACAGAATATTTTAATTCTGGAGTAAAACTGTTAATTTGCATTGCCAAACCTTGTGGCTGAGAGCAGAATTAATGAGCAGAACAAGACCTAGCGGGTCCAACAGTCCTGGGGAGAAGCTTTTCCAAGCAGCTCTGATCCCATTTGCCCCTGAGCAGAACAGGCCATCCCTCCTGAGGATGAACACTTCAAATATTTGGGTGCCTTTAGAGCCCTTGGGGACAGAGAGAATTCCAAACTCCCAGAAGTGGCACATCTGGGAATATACCACGGCCATCATAGGAGTGAAACAGCATCACTGCTTTGTGTAAAAGCTGCTGAAACAGA
The DNA here is from genome assembly GCA_013398715.1 of Nesospiza acunhae. Lineage (NCBI taxonomy): Eukaryota > Metazoa > Chordata > Aves > Passeriformes > Thraupidae > Nesospiza > Nesospiza acunhae. The sequence goes on from VZSU01001109.1 coordinate 137,212, forward strand.
GGCTGAAGGATGGAGAATTCCATAGGGAAACAAAGTGTAAACTTTGTGATGCACCCAGTCTCCAATGCAAGGGGTTCTTACCAGGAAATGTGGATTTTAAATTGGATTTCAGCGCTGCCAGCATAAATGACCATGTTGCTACCACCAGTTGAAAAAATTAGTTTGAAAATAAGTGTTACAGAAAAAGATACTTTGTATACTCTTTACACTTGAATCTTAATGAAAAGCTGCACAGAATTATATCAGAATTATTAAAGTCACACAAATTACACACTGCTCCTCAAACGGGAGCAGTGCTTCTCGTGCTTTCTAGTGACGCTGCTCTGAGAATCTAAACACAAATTTCTGTCTCATCACTCACATTGGGTTTTTCTCCCCCTCCATACGCTGTTTTTCTGCTCAGAGAATCTGTGTGTGCTCGGAGCTTTGGCAGCAGTCCCCTCCTGCAGGCAGGGATCCCTGCACACAGTTCTGTGCTCAGGGTGAGCTCCACTCATGGTTCAGCCAAAAAAAAATGGAACCAGGAGAGGGGCAGGACACCAAGATCTGGGAGTGCTGCTCACACAACTGCTCTCCTCAAAGCCATGTGCTGATATTTTGTCCCTAATTCCCCATGAATTCAAATTTCCTATGCATTTTCCATATAACTTAACATACAGATGCTTTGTAAAAGCTATAAAATAAATATATAAAATAAA
>VZSU01001109.1:138221-178470 GCA_013398715.1 Nesospiza acunhae
TTATAAAAATATATAAAATAAAAAAAATCTGCATGTTACAAAATGGCAGGACATCCATAAATGCTGTTGGCTTCTTCCAAAGTTTCAACTCTTCATTCATCTCCTCAAATAATAAATGCAGCTCCTGTTTTTGAGTAATTACATTTCAGAGGAGCCCAGCTCTTTCAGCATATCCAACTGCTACTGACACATGCCATCCGTCTTAAATACTGTTTTCAACATTCTCATTTCTTTTTCCAATCATGAGTCCATGATGACAAATTAAAACAATATTTTGTGTGCAATTCATATTTTACTGAAATTTAAAATGGCAAGAAAAGGATGAGTCTTCAATTTATTTTCTCTTCTCAATTAATACAGCAATTAAGATAAGGGGTATAAAACTGGCTTAATTGGGTTGCCATGGTAACTAATTGCCTGATTTCTTCAAAAATAGCGTGGTTTAGGTGGAATCAATCTGTGGTAATTTAATTATGTGCATCATGGAGAGAGCAGACAGGTTAGATACATGTCAGGAGAAGTTCTAATTGCACAGTGCCACACTTCTCTGTTGCTCCAGCTTGTTCTAGGTGGGGTGTGTTACTGCTCATCACACAGGGGACAGAACAAAAAGTTTTCTTTTTAATGATTAGCCGTGCCAAGACCTGCACAATAAATGGGATTCAGGATTGCTTGGGCTCCAGCTGCTCCTTGGAAACACAGGAAAAAGTGAGAACTAGAGCCTGATTCACCATTTCTTCATTTGCTGAGGAAAAGTGAGACAGTGCCACAGCTCACGAGTGCAGCTGGACACAGCCAGAAAAGCTCCAAGTTGCTTTTTTCTTAAACTGCCAGTGTAGCTCAAGGCAAACCCTGAACTCACAACTAAAAATTACTTTTAATGATATTTACTCTCTTTCTTTAATGCAGCTGAAGTTCTCGTAGTCCCAATTTTTGCCTCAGTAGCTCCCTGCTGACAGGAACGGCAGGGAGGGAAGGTGGAATGCTCACACTGCATCAGACTCACTGGGAGAATATTTCTCTCCAGGTAGGACCCCACTGGGGTGGCATCCAACCACCCCCCAAAAAAAGTGGAATCCAACTTCAGTTTGCATTTAACCCAACCAGCAAGATTAGTGGGTCATTATTTGTCGCCAGGTGACAAATAATGGACAACATAGGTGGGTTTTCTATGAGTCAAGCAACCAAAAATACCCAAAGATTTTGTTTTTAAAGAGATAGAAAAAGGCTACACAATGGGATATTAATTGCACCAAAAAAAAGAGTGATTCTTGCATAAATAAGGTAAATCTGGTGATAAATTTTTCATGCCTCTAAAAGGAAATGGAGAAATTAATTTTATCTTTTAAATATTTCACGCATTTTCCAGGTATTTTTTAGCTTCACCTCCAGCCATGGTTTCCTCCTCCCTCACTTTTTCTAGATTGTGACTAAAGCTCTCAGAATACAGGAAAAAAAAATGACCTTTCCTGGAGAGTTTCTAGCGTGGCTGAATGAGGAAAACATGCAGGTGCTCTGCTCTGTGATCCTCATCCCAAATTCAGCGAGCAATGGGATCTGCAGGATGACACCACAGAGCCCATTTGGAAACTGTTCCACGCAGGTTTGTCAAACCCAAATGATTTCTCCTCTCATGGAATGAGCAAGATTCCTTTTGGCAGAAAAGCTCCCAATAATGCTGTGATGCTGCATTGGCTTCAGTGATTAGAGTGCCAAATAAAATTATCACCGTGGTTGGCACTTTTGTTAAACTTCCAATGTTTCCCAAGTTTGCATAAACCCGACTTTGCCCCATTATCAGCTCATTCTCAGATTAAACACAGTTCATGACACTTTAATGTGTTAACTCTGCTGCATGGTATTTCCTACCCGTGCTTAATTTCTTCTTTAATAGGCCAGAGACTCTGTGGTCACAGAGGTCTTTAATAAAAAGTTTTCAAATTCTAAAGACACTAAGTTGACCTTTTACTGAAATCAAATGTACTGAGAAAATTAGGACATTTCTTCCAAAAAGTCCTTTTTAAAGTGTAATGCACCCCCATAAAAGGTCAACATTTATTATCTATAAATTAACACCGTTTCCATCAAATTTGCTGTTACACATTGTTCCGAGTGTGTTTGAGAAGATACAGGAACTGTTTGGATCAGGAATAACATAATTCATACTTTACCACCTTTAGTTGCAGTTAATTTGATAATGCAGGGAAATAATACCATAAAGGTCAAAAAGAATCTCATGAAGATCCAACTTATTTCCTGCAGTGGAGTGACTCCATTTTCTATGTCCCTTTCATTGTTCCTGTCTTACTGGTAAAGTGATATCCCAAAAAAATATAAAGATGTGACAGCTTTATACAAAGAAACACCAAGCACAAAGCTCCAGGTTTGACTTGTGACAGAAATATCCAACACTTTACAGATTAAAAAAAAAAAATGCCCTGGCACTTGCTCCCTGCACTGAAGTGCAATAACCAGAAGTCACGTGGAACTGGTGACAGATTCTCCAGTGGCATCAGCAAAAGGGGATGGAAAAAGGGAAAAGGAAAAAGAAAAAGGAAAAAAGAAAAAGGAAAAAGGATCTCTGTGGGGTTTGTTTGCTGCTGTCTCCACTCCTCCCCCAGGACAGCACTCGAATGTAAAGTCATTTTATAAAGGGGTGAGCATGGAACACAATGGGACAACAGAACCTTTTCTGTAAGCATGTCAATGCTATGAACTCTGAATAATATTTATATTTATGTTTTAGAATATGGCTCATGTACTTCAGCAATGGCTAAGGCACAAGGGTTTATACGATTTTAGAGTTATTCACTATAAATTCTGTTAAAGATGATCACAGGTCTCACAGTGCCTGCTCTGCTGGGAGCTGCTCTGGGTGCCAGTTCCCCCTGCTGGGCAGTGCCCTGGGCATTACCTGAGCTCTCTGGACTCCCAGGACAGGCAAGGAAAGCCTGTGGCAGCTCAGACTTCCTCAGTGCCTGTGCCATCTCAGATTTGACTCAGAGATGAGCTGAGAGGCCAAAGGAAATAAAAACCTCCACTGAATGCTTTGGAAAAAAGAATTTCTGCTAAAGTATTTCTTTTTCTCCTCTCCTTCCTTTTCACCACAAATCAGTTAGCCCAAGCAAATGACTTGCTCTATTGGAAATGCCTCTAAATTTTCACTTTATTACCCTATTTCATTTGGCAGTTCTTAATCCTGCTTTTGGCTGCCCTCTCACTGAGAAGTCCCAGGTATTTTCACTGGCATTAGACAGGCTCCACTTATTAACCTGAAGAGAGAGGTCTGCAGTCCATGCACAATGCTGCTCTAAAGAGGTGCACATGGTTCTGTTCAATCTGATTTTTCCCCCTTTTTAAGTTGACATAACCTTCTTTTAGAGTTCTGAAGTAATTCTGTATTCATTTCATATCATTTTCCCACAATTTGGTTTCTCATCTAATGCAATATTTCAAGTCGGACATTAGCTCTGACGGTTGCAGAGATAAAGTGGGTCTCCCAGCAGCGCTAGATCACAGTGTCAGCCTGGAAACAAATTTGGGAGCACTTCCCAGGGATACTGTCAGTCCCAGCTGTCCCTGAGGGACAAGGCAGAGCCCCAACCTGTTGAAATCAACTCTAAAACCTCCTTGGCTGCTTTAGCCAGAGTTATTCATCCAGGCCAGCAGGAAATTTTCCCACTTCCCAGCCCATCTCTAAGCTGAATTTGCTCCTGAGCTGCCTGGTAATTAATGCAGAGGTGATGCAGGGCACAAGGTTAATATCAGCTAATTAAGTTCTGCTGTTTATTCCCACTCCCACATGTGGCAGGGCTGCTCATGGCAGGAAAAGATCATTATTAACCCCTTAGCATGACAGTCCTGAGTGCACACGTGTGGTTTGTAATCATTGCATTCACAGGAGTCAATAATGCTGGAGAAGATGAACTCCTGCACTGACAGAGCTGCACAGTCACAAATAAACACAATTACAGGGGCTGCAATCAGGTGCTGCCTCGGAATCCCAAGTGAACAGGATTCCTTTGCTCTGCTGCTCAGAACAGCTTCCCCTGCTCTAATTTTTCCAGAATGGAAAAAAAAAAAAGTCTGAGAATTAAAAGCAGTGAAGTTCTGGGTTTAGAATAAATGAGCAAGGCCTAAATTGCAGCATAAATGTGTCCCCCAAAATCCACATTACTCAGGCTGGTTCCCACAGTCAAGAACGCTCATCTCCTTTCTCCATCTATTCTCTCTGACAATATCTGACTTCACCTTTAAAACACAACTTTGTCCTTTGGGTAACCCCTCAGTAATATCCCAAATTTTTACTTTCCTGGTGAGATGACATTTCCCAGTGCACCTGATTTTGACATGCATTAAAAAAGAAAAAAAATCCAATAGCAAGCAAAAGACAGAAATATGTTTAGTGATACATTTTCCCACAGAATTTCCTTAGGAAAATATGTATATTAATATATAAGTAAATCATCTCCTCAGCGGATTTTTTTTCTGTTATACTTAAGGCGATATTTTCTTTCTCCTGTCAGGCCCTGCAAATGTTCCCTGAGTCATGTGCTTTTTTAAGAGAGTAGAATTACTCTCTTAAAAAGAGCATTTTACAATTCATCACCAGGGCTAAACCAGCTGCAGCTGTGAAAAAGTGTTAGCATATTAGCTGTTATATTACAGGCAAATCTTTTATTTATTTTGTGCCTTTAGCTCAGGAGATTTGTAACGTTACGAATTTGCTCTTTCTTCCTCTGCTCCAGTGTCACTCCCTAGATTTTCCTTAGATAGCTTAATTTGGATTCTATTTGACAGGAGGAACTTTGGTACACACAATATGCAAAAATTGTTGCTTTTTAACAAGGAGTTTAGTTGTGTTTTTATTGTCACTGTCATTGTATTGAATAGATTATAATCCAGCATATCAAGGATGAGTTGTTATTGGTATTTAAATGCCTCAGGCACTCTGAATGCTCAAATATTGTGAAGAAATTAACTCTGATTAGGATGATTTATTACATTTCCAAGAATGTTTCTAAACTAATTACACCTAGCATTAAGACATCGGTGTAGGAATAAATCTGTAAGGTATAAAGCTAAATTAAAGCTGTTATAAATTTGTAAGTTTCAAGTTAATTCCTCTTTGCAAGTTTCAAATTAATTCCTCTTTTTTCTGGTTTCCAAAATGGTTTCTAATACATTTAGGTGGCCATGCAGAGAAGTGCTGCAGCACTGGTAAATTTTACACATGTGATGCCTTGTGAAGGCTGACCTGGAACAGAGGCTGGACAGAGCTAAATAATAAAGCAGAGATTTATTGAAAGGATGTCCTCAATGGATCCACCTTGGGCAGCACAAGAGCCCAGCCAGGGCTGCACCCAAGATGAACCAGAATGGTCCCAAAATGAACCCAAGATGAACCAAAATGGCCCTAAAATGAACCCAAGATGAACCAAACGAACCCCAAAATGCACGAGCGCTCCCGGGGTCTCTCCCTTGGATCAGTTCTGCTCCATTTGCATCTTGCAGTTCATTGTCCCATTCCAGCTTTAGCCCCTGCAGTCCCACCCTGCTTGTTTTTCTCTCTCCAGCCCACGGTGTTTGTGCTCCTGGGCTGAGATTTGGATCATTTGTCCTTGGTGCCCAGCTGGAGCAGGAATTGTTTTGTCTCCCTGCTCTGTGCACAGAGCTCACCATCCCCTCATGTGAACCCAGACCCACACACTAAGCAGCACAGAATGTGAAAAAATAGAAAAGCTCAAACCTGAGGCATCATGTGCAGCTTTCAGAACAGAGCATTTCAAGGAGGAAATTCAGGAGTTTACCCCAGGGGTCACTCACCACTGTCGATGGCCAGGAACAGAGCAGTGTAGACGTTGTTGTGCACGAAGGGAGATTCCCTGTCCAGCACTGCCGTGGTGCCAATGGTGCCATTGGTGGGATTGATTTCCAGCCACCCTGCTGGGTCCTTGTACACTGAATACCTGAACAAAAGGGCAGAAGTTGTTAGCAAATTATAGATCCAAACATCAAAGCAAATGCATTGCTGCAAAGGAATCTGCCTGGGCACTCAGTGGCTTCCACAGTGGATCTCTTCATATTGCAAAAACACAATTTAAGCTTGGGCTTTGCCTTAGAGACAGTTCAGTGTTGTAAGAGGTTTGAGTCAATTCCTTTGGAGCTTATATATACATATATATATATATATATACACATATATACACATATATATATATATGTATATATATGTATATATATGTGTGTGTGTATATATATATATATGTCTCAAAGCTTAGCAGAGAAAATACTTAGGATATTTAGGATATTATAATCAATGTTTAGATGTTTCTTACTGCTGTGCTGTACAGCCAGAACACTTCCAACAGCCTCTGCACCCACACCGACCTCATGGATCCTGTCACAGACCTCCTTTCCCCAGACTAAAAATTCCAGTTGGACCAGAAGCTGTATTTTAAATTTACCTTTGAGTGGTTTTAATTTTATTTTTTTTTTCTTACCATTAGTTATTTTGGGTGAGCTGGAAATATCCTAAATTGTGGGGAATGGTGGCAAAAAGAGTCAGACAATGAATTCACCAGGTCTGGGGGAGGTGGTTACACCCAGCCCTGTTTGCACCCTCTTGTTCTGCACTCTGGGATCTGGAGCTTCCTCCTTCTGCTGATTGAATTCAGCCACATCCACATTGCCTCAGTCAGAGTTTGGGAATGCTGTCTCCAAAATGCCCCAATATGAAATTCCCTGGTGTGCTTTTTTCCCTTTAATCAGCACAAGTCACCCCCAGAACTGGAAATGTTTAGAGAGATTGTGGAGTTTACACACCAGGAATTCCCTGAGCTTGACTGAAGCAATAAATAAAAGAATATTCATGATTAGGGCTTAATTCTATACTCAGTTAAATATATTAAGTAAAGAACAACCCAGAGCTGAACTAACTGATACCAATTCCCTCTCCAATTAAATGTGTTAATATTTTAAACCAAAACTCCAATCATATAATCAATACCTGGGATAATAACCTGTTTATCTTTTTTGTAGTGAATTGTTATAGGTCATAAACCACCATACAACTTTTTATAGACATTTCAAATTACCAGTAATTGACATGGAACCTGTTATTATTTAATGAGTCTGTGCCAAGGCAGTGCCTCACAGTGGCATTCACCTGGAAGTCAATTCACCTGAAAGTCCTGTGAGACCATGTTGCAAAAAAAAAAAATTAAAAAGTATCATTGCAAATATGAGGGAATAAGCAAAAACAAGACATTATTGAGGGGGTAAAAAAAAAGGTAAAATGAAATAAAATTACAGCCTCTAACAAAGTGCTGACAGACAGCCCTGCCCATGCTGCTGCTTTTCTACCACAACTTTGCTTCAGGCTTAAAAAATGAAATTTCCTGGGGGCTGCTGAGCCTGACTGTGGTGCACAGGAGTATTCAGGTGCTCAGGCAGCCAGAGTGAGCATCAAAACTTCAACATATACAGCCAGGAAAAATAACACATCTTTATGAGCTCTTATGATGTTAAAATAAGTTAAAGAGCAGATCCGACAACCAGAAACTTTTGGAATTTATGCAGAAAAAGAAATAAATAGGGAAAATAGTTGGCTTATTTATTCAGGCAAAAAAAGTAAGTTGGAGTTTCACCACCTGCCTTCCCCAGGAGCAGAAATTATCCCCCAGGGAATATGTGGGAAAGAATCAAAGGAAAGCATTAGTGCACAGTGAGATGTTCCATCAACCCAACACGTCCTTCCTCCTAATAGCCATTTAATCATTAATCAATACCTCCGCTTTATCTCCCACAAAAATGAGTGCCTGGAACAGAAACAATGCAGATCATTTCATTTCACTTTGTTTCTTCTTTTATTGTTGTTTTTATAACTTTGCAACAAAGGTATGCACAAAACTATGGAACAAGGGCAGCCTTAACAATTCCTAGTGTATTGTAAAACTGCAAATTCTCAATTAACCCCGAAACCATTTCAGAAGATTCAACACTTCTAAAGTAATAAGAATGTAAAATGGATTGTATTATCTTCCCTGATTGCTCTACAAAGCACTGTTGGCTGTGCAAATAAAAACCTGGACTGTATAACCTGTGATTTGGCACAGGATATTGTAAAAGTAGCACTTTGTCTTCCCCACACATTTTTACTTATTTAAGAGCATATTGCAGTACATTTGATTGGTTTTTGTTCCCTTTTTTCAGGTCTCTACAAGCAAAGGTTTAGATTGGACCCATCATAAAAACCATGATAAAAATAGAAGTTTTGAATGCAAAGATTCACTTCCCACTTTTGACTTTGGTGGGATCTGATTGCACAGCAGCTTTTAAAATCAGACCATTTTTGGGTGGTTAAACATGAACGTCTCTAGATGCACCTGCTGCATCTTCAGTCCTGAGCGCAGTGATATATCAGTGATAGATCAGATGTGCCAATTACTCCTTGGTTTGGTTTTATTCTGCTTTGCAGCACTGCAATTTAGCGCTGCTCATGGAATTTATTTAATTTTGGTTTTTTTTTTCTCTTAATTTTTAATTGTGCCAACAGCTCCCAGCGGCTTGTGTGACAAGAGGGGAGGGAAAGTGGGTGTGACATATTCTGACTGTGACCTGCTCTGGGTTCATGTCCTGGTGTTGTCAAAGGCAGGTACTGCAAAGAGAGCAGCAAAAGCAGCTCCCTCAGACTGGAAATTGTCTGCTCCAATGTTTGAGTGCACCTGAAACACAGAGCTCCAAAGAGACGCAGAGAGGTTAAGGATGCAGAGCAGAGCACAAATCAAAATTCGCGCTTGGTGCACACCTAACATAGAATAGCAGATATATGGAAATGATTTAAAATTTATAAATAGCATTACATCAAGGCTGGTTGAAAAATTATGAGGCTCTACCCCTGGGAAAAGTTCAGAGATTTTTGGGAGACACTGGTGCAGCAATTACAGCACAAATATCCGCACCCAGGGAAGCAGTGGTGCTTCTCAGAGAAAGATAAAAAACCATCCCAAAATATAAGTGCAACATTAAAAACCTGGATGAAAACTCTATTGTGCTCTATATAGGGATGACATCATGCAGACTTTTAGAGATCAGCCTGCTTCCCATGGAGCTCCCTCTTCTCCACTGTGCTCTCATTACCTTTTGCCTGCACTAATTAGGGCAGCATATGGCACCAGGCAGAGCAGAAAGGGAACCTTATTGCAGCACAGCAATTCTCCAGCTGAACCACACTCCACACTCATTACTGGGGACACACTGCAATTTTTCTGCTTTTTGGCCATGAGATAACAAAGGTGTTCCTGCTCCCAGGCTGGGTTAAAAGCTTTGGGGAGGGCAAAAACCATATATATATATATATATAAATATATGTTTATATATATTGTACATATATACATATATATTATGTACGTACATTCCTAGCCTTGCACAGCTGGGTCTCAAATTCCTATCCCATGTGAAATGAAAACAATAACAGCAATTCTCTAATGTAAATTGTAGTAATGTCACTATACTGACATTTGATTTTGTAAAGATCAGTTTGATACAGCTTCCAAGATTGTGTTGCTTTGAGGGTTTGTTTTTGGTTGTTGTTTTGGTTTTTTGTTGGTTTTTTTGGGTTTTTTTGTTTGTTTTTTTGTTTTTTTTTTTTTTGTTTTGTTTTGTTTTATTTGGTTTTTTCCTTGGTTTTTTGTTTGTTTTTTGTTTTTTTTTTTTTAAATTATAAATTGTTTGTGGCATTAAAGCCATTGGGAGAATGTTGTTGGAGCTGTTGTGGGCGTTCCTTTTCCAAGGCCAGGCTGGATGGGGCCTGGAGCCTCCTGGTCTAGTGGTGACATCCCTGCCCATGGCAGGGGGGCTGGCATGAGATGATCTTTAAGGGCTCTTCCAACCCAAACCGTTCTGTTATTCTGTGATTCACTTTCTTTTTTTCCGATACTGAAAAGCAATGTGGATTGATAAGATGCATTAATTACGAGGTGCAGGTGAATATAGAGGTTTGGATTCCATTTTTTACTCAGATATAAAACCGCTGCCTGAGAGATTTCAGCCCTGAAGGAGGTTCCTGAGGGAAGGGTTTGCAGGCTGTGCCTTCCTGCAGGCAGGCTTTGCTCCTGTTTGCATCTGCAGAGAGCCAGGCACCCATCTCCCCCATCTGAGCTAAAAGATTCCACATCTCAGCTTTGTTTGGTTTGTCACATCAGGGATTTAACAGGCTGGCTTTCATCACAATCCTCAATCTCCAATGATGCCATCAAAACAGAATGAAAAATCAGATGAAATTCAGTTTGCAGTCCCCCGCCGCTGAGAAACGTCAAATGAGAAAATGGTTGGCTAATTAGTTATTTGTGTGGAGAAATAATGGTGTAAACCCCTTGGTAAACATGAAGAAAGTAACAGGAGAGTCATTGCAACTCGAATAATAAAATAAATCCAATCTCAAAACTTACAACAATTAATCAAATCAAAATAATAAAACTGTATTAATGAGGTGGTTAAATAAAATGTTCTGGAAATGAAAATATTTTTCATTATTATTTTACAGTCTTTCAAACATTTCTCTGTACTGAAACCTAATTTTCTCTTTTTCTTTCCTTTGGGGCAAGAAACCCTCTAGAAGCTGAGGTGTAAAAAAAAAATAAAAAAAAGTAAAAAATCCACAAACTCATTTATGTATGTTTTAATCAGAAGTGATTAGGGCTATGGTTAAATGAAGCCAGAGGCCATAACTATCAGAATTATTCCTAAAGCTAGGGAATAATACACCATATCTGGGACTAACACACTGGTATAATCAGGTTGTTACTGTTAGAAAAATTGTCAACACATGCAAATCAGTAAAAGTTTTCTCATTGTAGCAATTGTGCCTTAAAACCTAATCAGCATCAGATGAGCTTCAGGGTCTTTTACAAACTACCCAGAGAAGGATTTTGGCAGCAAAACTCTATCAAAGTTTTTGCACATGCCTGTTCTTTGAGCCTGTGCTCCCACTGCAAATCCTTTTGCTGCCCAAGAACTGCCCTGGTAGCTCTTGAAAAACTTTAAATTTTTAAAAGAGCCCAGCAGATCCAGCAGTGAAATGTCAGTATTGAACACAGCTGTGAAAGAGCACATTTTCCAGCTTCTCCAGCTCTTTTTTTTCCCGAAGGGATGGGCAGAGAGGGGGTTGGAAGTGGCTCAGGCTGGGAAGTTTTAATCTATCAGGATCAATAGAGCTCTGCGGGGCTGTGGCTGCTCCCAGGCAAGGATTGCTCTGGCAGCTTCCAGGGAGCCCCAGCTGTGCCCTGGCTGACACCAAAGTCCCACAGGAACCCCTGGCCTGGAAACAGCTCCCAAAACAGCTCCCAAAGGGGCAGGGCAGGGCAGCACCATTTACATCCAAATCCTGCAGCCAAATATGGATCCAAACACATCCAAATGTGCACCCAAACATATCCCAGCCCTGGCCACCATTGACTCTGGGATTCATCTCTTCAAGAAATCAAATATGGATCCAAACACATCCAAATATGTACCCAAACATATCCCAGTCCTGGCCACCCCTGACTCTGGGACTCATCTCTCTTCAAGAATATGGATCCAAATATGGATCCAAACACATCCAAATATGTACCCAAACATATCCCAGCCCTGGCCACCCCTGACTCTGGGACTCATCTCTTCAAGAAATCAAATATGGATCCAAACATATCCAAGTGTGCACCCAAATATATCCCAGCCCCATTACATCCATGAAATAAATAGTGTATTTGAAACAAGCTGGGAAAAAAACCCAAAATCTTAATTTAAAACTTATTATTAGTCAGGACTAAATGTGCTTTTTCTTCACATTATCAGGTGGTAATATAATTTTTCCTTGGATATTATGTACTCACATTATTAACCATGTTACTGAATCTCTCACCTCCCCTTTCCTTTTCTTGTTATTGATGCTACAAGGCTGGAAAGTGTTTTTTCTTGATGGGTATTAACTTTATTTTCTGCTTGATATCCATTGCATTCAGTGCACACAAATTCAGTGCTCTGGGAATTGAATGTATTTTATCTCCTAAGATTCTATTATGCCCAAGTTACTTCGTGCTGTTTAACCCTGGGTTGGATACTCAGGAGTTAAATTTCTCTCACCCTTTTCCCTTGTCTTTTGGGATCTGAATGTTTTGCCAGCCACCTTCAATGCAGGCCCAGAGCATCATTGTGGGGTGAATTTTAATGTTTCAATTTGACAGACAAAAAACTGGAAGCCTCAAAACCTGTAAAACTAAAAGAATCTGGGTTTTTTCCCCCCCTCTGAAATGACAGAAGCTTTAATGAAAAGACTCACCTGGCTGCACAAAGAAGGACTTGTTCAAAAGCACAGTTATTCAAAGATTAAAGCCATTAGGGGCTTTTCCTTCTTTTCCCTTGCACTTCAAAACCAAAACTCTGCAGCAGTTTCCATGAGTCAACTGCCTTAACACCCCTGACATGCACATGTGCAAAACTGAGACAGTGCTGTTTTCTTTCTGGGCCAAAAATGTTTTTTAAACACTGGTTAATAACTTAGAAGCTTCCAGGGTTAGAATCTGCACACCTTGTTCCCCTACTAATAGAAAAATTTGTTATTTTAGACCTGAAATATTATCAGATGAAGGCTGGGGCTGCATTTGTGTAAAATGCTACCAAGGACCCAGGGCTGAATCTGCAGAGAGGATGGGCCTTAGGAAATGAGAATTTTTGTGGAAATTTCCCATGTGCAAGAGGAAACAGTTCTCTGGCAGACCCATTAAAAACGGGGCATTGTATAAAACTCCTCCAGGGTTTGGAGTATGCAGGGAAATCCGGGTGAGAAGGGTTGGCATCTCCAAGGTGATGTGGAGCAGAGCACGACCCAGAGGAGCTGCCCAAGGGAGGCCATGGATAACAATTATCTGGCTCTGTGTAGAGCAGGCATGCATGTCTCTGTAGGCATATTTACCCAGAGTATAATGGTCAGAAAATCAGGAAGAAGTCAGTCCCTAATGCAGTAATTCACATTTGAACCAAGACTGAATCTGCAGGCTTACTGCTGCTTAACAAAGTGCATAATTTCACTCTTACTCAGAAACTATTTTGCAGAAATTGGCATCCTTATTACAAAGTTAATAGAAAAAAAATTCCAATTGAACTCTACAAGGTGTTTTTCCTATTACAGTAACATTGCAGAGCTCCATTTAGTAAAAATGAGTGCTTAAACCTTCTGACAATTTCTTCACTGAACTTCAATTCCACTCCAAGGATAACCAGCAGCGAGCCTGAAAGGAGATGGGGCCTTTGTACCTTGAAATGCACAGGCTGGAGCTGCCCTGCCACTGAGCAAGGCTGCGAAATCAGGACAGGAATTCTGTGTATTGGGAAAGCTCCTGCTCCCACATGGAAAACAGCTCCCAGATTCAGTAGGAATACAACAAAAATTCTGTGTATTGGGAAAGCTCCTCTTCCCATGTGGAAAACAGCTCCCAGATTCAGTAGGAATAGGAACACACCAGGAATTTTGTGTATTTAGGAAAGCTCCTATTCCCACATGGAAAACAGCTCCCAGATTCAGTAGGAATAGGAACACACCAGGAATTTTGTGCATTTGGGAAAGCTCCTGCTCCCACAGGGGAAAACAACTCCCAGATTCAGTAGGAATACAACAAAAATTCTGTGTATTGGGAAAGCTCCTGCTCCCATATGGAAAACAACTCCCAGATTCAGTAGGAATTTTGCCACTGAATTGGAAGTGTCCATGATTTATTCTATCCTTAGTCTGGAGATGGTAAATTAATGAAATATGGCCAGGATATGCCAGACATCATCTGCTCAGTGCCATCCAAGATCTGTATTTACTTTAAAAACACAAGAGCTGAATTTCCTAATTAGACACTTTGCCTCCATGGCACCAATCTTCCCAGAAATCTTTGATTTCAGTGCTTGGTTTTGGAGCTTTTGCCATCATGTAAAACACCACTGGTCCCTGGAGCTCCAATCACACTTACAACCAGCCCAAATAAATTTCTATCAAAGCACCACTGAAAGCTGTAACTACACACAGATGATCAAACCCAGCTGAGTGAGACTCCAGAATTCAATGGCTTTAAAATATTAAGAGAAATTCATACCACCCTTTTCCCCATCAACACAACTCAAACTCACACTGCGTCCTCAAACTTGATAGCTAACTTATTATAATCAAGATACTCTTTACTTCTTCCAGAGACAAAATCCTGTCTTTTCTGAGGCTAGAAGAGAACAGTAATGACAAAGTGAGTTATTGTCTGCATCTGCCTTCCACTGCAAGCATAACTTGTGACTGATAGATCCTATTGTTATATTTCTCAAGAAGATCTGCAATATTGTTTAGGCAGTGACATGAAAAATGTGCCCTATAATTTCACAGTTCACAGCCATTCATTCTGAGCGCTGACACGGTTGAAATCATAACGTGGCATAATATTGTTATGCAGGATAAAGACAGAGGGTCTAATTAAACTCCCCTTAAATGCTACATTCATCCTTATTAATCAAGAATTCAGGATTCTAAAGGTAATATCAAGGCAAGTTGAAATAGGTGACTGGGAAATTTGACTTCATGGAAACACGGATTTTTCAATGCTATCATCCACAGCTTTAATATCAACATATTAAGTATGATTTATGCCAACAGAGTAGAGCAGTGGAAAATTTTAAGAACAGGATCTTTTGACAAGTATTGTCAGGAGTGATGAAGTCTAGCTTCAGGTAGCTGGGTTCTGGGCAAAACTATGAATCATGGATTGAGAATTCCCGGGCCCCCTGCTTTAGGTAGCCTTTAATAATTTAATTCAGACACTTCTGCTATTTCAGAGACCAATAAAGGAGAGAGAGGTTGATTTTTCTTTCCCTCCCCTCAGGAAAGGGACACTGTTTTTCAGAACAGCCTCACTCAGTCTGGATGAAAATTTTCCCCCCTGCTCTGCCTCCTTTTCTACCAGGAGAGGACAAGGAAACAATGCTGTACCAACATGTTCATGTACATGAACCTTTCCCCAAACCTTGGGAACTGCTAGGAAGAGCCAAGAGTCCAGAGAAGATAAGATATGAGCACAGACAAGGCAAGCAGGGAGGCTCCCTACCCTCCCAGCAGGGCAAAAACTGCTGGAACAAAGCTCAGCCCCAGCTGGGGAGCTGGGATTGGCCTCAAGCACTGAAAATTGAGATATACAACAGCCGAAAGAAGTAAAGAAGAGGTCAAACACCTGCCCCAGCACAGAGGCAGAGAATATCAGTAAAAGAGGGCAAAAAGAAACATCAGGGGAGAGTTAGACTGTGAGGGGCTCTGGAAGCAGCTGGGGTCAGTGATGCCAGGGACCCTGCCCTGCCAGCAGGGAGGTGCTGACAGCTCGGTGGTGAATTAAAGCCAGGGAATGTCTGTGAGAAACGCAGGGACTGAAGGACAGGGCTTGGGAGGCAGCTGTCAACATCTGCTCACAGCTGGGGGAAAAGCACATCCTGCACTCTGCTGTGGGAGCTGGCAGAGGTGGAACTGGCTGACCTGGATAGTCAGCATCAGGCGCTGTCCACAGCTTTTACAGAGCCATCTTTGGCAGATGTTTCAATTCTCTCAGCAGCGGAATTTAATTCCAGTCATTTGTTCTCTTCTGTCCCATCTCTGTAACTCCCACCTGAGAATTTTTTTTCTTTTTTTTTTTTTTTTTTTTTTTTTTTTTTTTTGCTTTGTTTTAATCAGCTGCTTCCTCCACATCAGCTCAGTGTTGGTGATAAATCCAGACAGTGCTGGCCAGCTACAAACCGCCTTCTGCACAGGGAAACTGGGGCTGATTTGGCTCCATTTTCCCCCTTCCAGAGTTACATCAGTGTGGTTCTGGGTGTGAGAGGATAATAAAGGAGGGACAGCTCCAGAAACAATTCTGCTGCTTTCCCTAATGCTGTAGGCCTAAAGAGTTTGCTGTGTGGGGGAAGAGGGGTCATTTAAATTTAAATGAAAAGTGGAAGTCAGTTTGGTCAAACCGCCAAAAAAAAAAAAAAAAAAAAAAAAAAATGCAAGTTTTTTAAAATTTTTTTCCTTCAAATATTAGTTCTATGATAGTAAAATACAAACATCACAGCAATTACCCACTCAGATAGTTTTAACACCTTCAAGGAACAGTGTCAGAAAAATGACTGCTGTGTAAAATGCTCTTGAGCCAGTGGCCACTGAGAACCTGCAGTGGATGAGGGAACTGCCCAAGTCCATCCTTTCAGAGCTGATTAAATCTCCTCTTTTCTGGCATTGTTTGCTGGACACCCCCACACCCATAGCTCTCCAGGGCTGTAGTTTCTGTGTTTCAGAGTTCACAAAGACAGAAGTGAAAAAACCTTGCGTTGCTTCAAGCAGATTCTGCCTCTCCCTGCCTCTCCATCTAACTTAAAAAAGAGAAAGGAAGAGAAAAACAGTGTACACTGCTCAATACACAGCAACTTCAGATCCAGAGATGCACTACAAATTCCCAGTGGCTGGGTTCAGGCAGGCCATCAATAAAACTGCAGAGCCAACTTGAGATGCTCCTGGGTATAACTTACAGTGAAAAACTCTGCTGCTGCATGCTGAGAGCATGGCTCAGCCATTCATTTGTAACAATGGAGCTATTCTCCTGTCTGCACAAGGAAAACAAATCTCCCGTTGTTAGGAATCAAAGACAAGTCCTTCAGACTCTAGGAGACATATTTAACCATGACTAAGTGTGTTGCTTCCTAACCATTCACTCTTTAAGTCTTCCTATCCCTCTCTCGTTATGTAGTACTTCTGGAAGTGATTGGAGTGTATCCCAAAAAAGCAAATTTATTGACCTCCGCCAGCAACAAAAGTGCTTTAAAAAGGCTTGATGTGCAACAAAGTATGCAAAATTGATCCTTAAGTGGTTGTGAGCATTGTGGTGTGAAGCCTCATCCTTGTTCAAAGGGGGTTCAGAATTTCTGGAAAAATCCTGGCAAGAGACTTTTTGAAAAAGGCTTTTTGAATTGTCTTTGTGATTCATGGCTTTTGCATTCTCTGTGTGGAAGGGTAGGATAGGCAGGCAAGGAAAGGAATAGAAGTAAAACTTGCTTTTTCCAAAGAATTCTCCTATGTTTTCTCAACCTTTTGAGATTTGGGAGAAATTTACTGAGCTACGAATCCATTTCAGTGTAGTTTCAGCATGATTTTATAGCATTTTAGACAGCCAATTTATTTTATTTATACATTTTTTGGACAAAAATCATGGCTGCCATCGATCAGAGGCTGCAACATTTCCACTGATTTCCACCAACTCCATGGGCACCAACCCCAAAGTCAGGATGATCTAATCTAAAACAAAACAGCAAAAACTCCTGTTCCCAGAGGCATTGGCCAGTCCACCAGAACCCAGAGGTTCTTGGTGAGGAGACAAACCATGCACAGAATCATCCAGGCTGCCAGAGACCTTTGAGGTCCAACTGCAAACCGAGACCCAAGCCCTAAAGGGCATCTCCATGAGCCACATCCACACGCCCTTGGACACTTCCTGACCTGTGTCTCCCTCCACCACCTCCCTGAGCAGATTATTCTGATACCTGAACACTTTTCCAGGGAATTTTTCATTTTTCCCAGTGTCTAATCTGAACCTCCTCTGGTTGACTGAAGGCTCTCTCTCCTCTCATCCTTTCACTGGAGACTTCACAAAAGAGACTCACTGCAACCTCCTTCAAGGCAGCAAAAACCACTGTCACTCTTAATTCACTTGGGTTCAGCCTCCTCCTTCCCCTGCTCTGATGCTCCAGCATGAAGCCCTCATTAATGCTTAGTTTGCAGCACAGAAAAATGCAATTAATATTAAGAAAAACAGAGTCTGTCCCCTCCCAGACAGAGCAGTAGCTGTTATTTGGAAATGCTGACAATAATAGATGACTTTGCTCCTATTTCCAGACGTGGAAGCAGTGTCCCTGTGCTTCCAGGAGCCACCTGGACTATGTGGGGCAGCTTGCTATAAATATTATACATAAATATTATACATAAATATATACCTTATTTGCATACAGAGCTTCAGATATCTCTGCAGCCTTTCATGTGCCCATGAAACTCGGTGCAGTTTTGGGTTCTAAGTTCTCCAGCTTCAAATGCTGCATTTTAATTCTACTTAATGAATTAGATATGCTTTAGAGCTGTAATAAACTTTTCTTATGAAGATATTTCTGAAGCATTGAGTCACATTGCTTACTGAGAATAAACAATATGTTTACATAAATAATTTAAAATCCAAGAGCACAGTAGGTAATAAAAATATATTGCCATGATAAGCCACGAAACCAGAAAACAACACTGCTCTAATTAAAAATTACAAATACACTGCAGTAAACAACTTATTTACACGTAGTTAAAAGTTTAACTGTTGAATATTCTGTACTTGTTGAATCCTAAAAAGGGAAAAATACTGAAACCAATCTCTTCACACAGTCAAATATTGAGAACCATAACTGTGTTTAATTAAGATCTACTGTTAATAATGGGTTTCAGAGTGAGGTTCTTCTTTTAATTTCCCAAGGTAGAAAATGTTATTAAATTTGGCCTTTAACTTCTCATTGACATGTACACTTAAAACTCCTGATTAAAATTTCAGAGGTTGGGAAGAAGTACCCAAAATTAAACTCTCAAATCTGGCACAAAAATAACAATGGTGCCTGATTAAGAAATCAAATTTCAGAAAATTCATTACTGTTCTATTAATAAATTGTTGGGTTATAATTAAAATGGGGCCTGCTGGATTTCTTTCATTTTTTTAATAGAAAAGATGGAAACTGGAGAGAGATTTAAATGCTTAAAAAAGAAGGAAAAAAAAATGAAAAAAGAAAGGTCAATGGATCTGAGAAATGTGACCCAGCTTGAACATTTTCTTTTTCTTTCTGGGAGCAAGGAGAGTGGAACAAACACTGGTTTCCACCTCTTATTTCCAGGATGATGCTCCCACCTCTGCCTCAAATTCCTCTGGGATTTTGGTGCCAATGGAAGGGGAAGAGCTGGCACCGTGCGAGTTCTGACGCTGGTGTGCAGACCAATGGCCACAGCCCCAGCTCGGGCATTTGGAGCCTTGTTTTTCTCACTGAAACACACTTTTTGCCAGCTTGTTTCAGCTTTGTAATGAAATTCTTCCCCAGCCTGCAAAAACACTTGAAGCTGAAGAATAAGAAGGAAAATTGCTTCAAAAGTACAGCTGTCTTCAGGAAATTTTACAAAGTGAGCCACGTTTTTCAGAGATAAGTAATTCGATTCTGATTCAGATCTGCAATGTTCAAAGAATAAATTCAATCTAGTCGCAGACAATGGCAAAAATGCTTTCTCTACTCTTTTTTGTTGGTCTTGAAATGCATTTATCGTGTTATATCTAGTAGAGTAACTAAATTTCCTGATTACAAATAATCAGCAGCTCCTTCTACAAGTTCTACACAGAAAATTAACTAAAAATATCCCTGCAATTGGATATATTTCAGTTGTCACAGGCTGAAAAAAGAACCCAAAGCCCACCAACATTACTAATTCTCTGCTGGTCTGCCCATTTTGATGAGGTTTATACTTTGTTGGGGGTGATGTGCACAGTTCACACAGCACAGATATGACATTCATTGCTTCTTGCAGACAAAACATTGCTCACTCATGGTCATTAATATTCAATTAACTCATTTAGGGGCCTGTGCTGACCCTGCTTGGCCTTTATTTTACCACATAGTCACAGCAAGGACTGATGGAATAATTATAGTCTGAGAACCACAAATTTGGAATCAGTGCTCTGTAAAAGTCCTGCACATTGTCCCAAACTCTTAAACACACACCTGTCTGTGGGAATTGGAGGCAAACATTTCAGCCAGACCCCAACCAGTGAATGGTTTTGGCTTTTATGCATGGAATTTCACCCTGTCCTTAATTGCAGATGCTGTTCTCATACCACAGTCTGCCTTTTTCACTGCTGGCACCCAGGTGTTTCAACACCTGTCAGCATTAAAAGATCTTTTAAAAATGCTGTTTTATGCTTTCCTGTTATTTTTAGCAATAGGACTGACAGGTATTCAGATTAACCTTTTCCTGATGCATTCTACCATTTCCCAGATTTCCATTACATTTGCATTATTTTCCTCTAACTTACACAACTATTTCCCTTTCCATAGTTCTTCTATATGATCATTCCTCATTCCCAGCCCAGTCTAGCTTAATTCTGCTCTTCTTTTCTACACATAAAAGGAAAAAAAAAAAAAAAATCTCAGTTTTGTCTATAAGCCTTTCATGCTTGGCTATGCAGATATAGTTAAACTTCTGGGAAGTTTTACTTCTCTTTATGTTATGATAAAGCGAAGTAAATTCTCTTTATCTTATGAGCTGGTCAAGATTTAGGGGTTCCTTGGCACCAGGTGTAGTGCACTGTAAAATATGTTTATGTTTCTGCTTACACCACCCTAAAGCAAATTGAAGAGTATTCAGTGACTCACTGGGTGCCCTTTAAATTCAGGGTCAATGTAGTTTGGAAAAATTCAGCGAAATCAGTAGGTCAAGGGGGAAATTTTGGCTAATAGCTCCTGGATTGCTGGCTTTGGTAATGAAATCCTTACATTTTCATGGCTTTTCTCTTTTAGGATCACACAATCAGGTGTTATGTTAATGAATGTTAGTTTTCCCATCTCCCATGAAAATACATAAATTATGGAGAGCCCCAATAAATAAATTAATTTCTTAAACTCAGTTCAAAACCCAAAGGAAATAAATACCTGCTCAAGCCAGGTCCTGAGCAAAGCTGCTGAGGGTCTGACAAACAACAATTCCATCCATAGACACAAATTTTTGTGTGTGAAATAAGGGGTCTTTGGACCAAAAGCTAAACTTAAGAATAAGAAATTATTCAATAAATAAATCCATTTAGAAAACAAGGGAAATGATGTGCTAAGAATCATCCTGCAGATAAACTGGTTTTCTATGGTAGAAGTCAAAGGAGAAAAACTGAACTATTAATGCTATTAACAACATTATCTTTGACGCAGAGAATTGAAACTTTTAATTATCTGCCTTGCCTTTTTCCTCCTTCCTCAATGAGCACACTCCCCTGCTTAAATTCACCTCCTCATCATTCAAATCTGAGTCCTTTGCAGCGACATTTTCACCAAGACTTGCTGCTGACAGAGAACATCTCCAAGATCAGCAGCTTCCTTTATTGCAGAGCAGTACACGTGTCAAACCTTCTTTAAGGATTGCACAGGCACTGCTAAATAACCCCGCGACAGCAGAGAGAGCGCTGCCTATGGTCTGGATTGACAGAGCCATTGTTCAGCTGCAGCTTTGAAGTCATTCTCACAAGGAGTTTATCCCCTTTTATATACACTGAGACCTGGGGGAAATGATACTTACAAGGAGAAATGAAAAATTAAACACAGCTGTAGGTTTTAGTGGTAGTGCCTAACCTGTAATTCTCAAATGCTGACAAAAGCTGTCTGGAAAGCCAATTTGGTTTTAGAGAACAAAGTGTTTTTTTTTTGGTTTTTTTTGGTTTTTTTTTTTCATTTTTCATAGAATCTAATGCCAAAGGAACAAACCAGGCGGGTCAAAAGATGATGATATAAGATGATGATACCATGTAATACCCAGGTCCCAGGTTTGCCCCTTGTGACATGGCACAAGTGTGGGATTATATTATTACAGCACAGAAATAATAATTTATTTTCATTTATCTGGACAAGGCCAAGTCTTAGCTTCCTTTAGCTTCAGTCTTTCACTGTGAAATATTTTCTCAGCTCTTGGAAGCAGACGGACAGTCATTATTTTACTGAGGGACATTATAAATGATCATAAACTGATTTAAACCCTGTGTAAAACAGATGCATCACTTCTATAGACATTTTAAATTTTATATATCTTCCCTGGCTCTCATGAAGGAAGAGGAATAAACAAGAAGGTTAAAAGTAAGTTTGAAAGTATGCCAAGCCAAATCTATTCCTTGTGGCACTTGGTTGTTCTACTGTAGGAACTTCACAGAGTGGAAAATTATTGCTTCCTGCATCTTCAACAAAGTGAATCTCTAATTGCAAGACAAAACATAAATTGTTACTTCTTACTAAGTTAACATAATTCTGCACTGGCAGGCAAATTCTTGGGCACATTGCCAGTTAGTGGAGGGTGAAAATGAGGGGGCACTGTGGCATTTATATTTTCTGGAAAAATCCCTTCACTCAGGATTTTGCTCCTGGGAAGATGAGAAGCCTCAGAGAAAAGGAAAACAATAATTATCTGATTTGCTTCTCCCGGCTTTGGAATGTGTTTGGAAATTGTTTACCCACAGGTGATTGTTTCATTGGTTTCATGTGAATTGTTTTTACTCTTTGGCCAATCAGGGCCAAGCTGTGTTGGGACTCTGGAAGGAGTCACGAGTTTTCATTATTATCTTTATAGCATTGTGTAAGTATCCTTGCTGTATTCTTTAGCATAGTTTAGTATTGAATATAATATAGTATCACAAAACAATAAATTAGCCTTCTGAGCACATTCATGGAGTCAGATTGATGGTTCCTTCCTGCTCACAAATGCAACAGGGCACTGCTCCCACCTGATGGTCTGGTGCTGCAGCGTGTCGGGGTCGGTGGCGTTCACCGTGAGCACCACGCTGCCCACGGGGATGTTCTCCTGCTTGGTCACTGCCATGGGGTTGGGGTGGAACACGGGGCCCTCGTTGACGTCCTCCACGGTGATCTGCACCGTGGCTGTGGAGCTGGGGCCATAGGTGATGTCTGGGATCAGCGGGTCTTCGTTCTCCACTTTGATCAGCAGCGTGTGGAAGGCTGAAATCTCATAGTCTAAAGGCTGCAAAGAAAAAGATCAGAGGGTAAAGGTGAAATACAATGCTTAATGTTTTTTCATTTAGCCCACAGCAAAGCTGAAGGCAGCAGAATTAGCCAGAAAGGGACATGGACATTCCCTGCACCTGGAGCTTGGTGGGAGTTCAGGATTAGCCAGACTCAGTTCTAAAGGGCATTGAAGATAATAAACATAATGGACTTAAAAACCCATGGAGACATCCCCCTGTCCACGAGCTCACATTATTTTGCCATACCTCATAGACACAATTCAATGTTCATGTATTCATGTTTATTTATATGCAACATGTATTTAACAAACAAATGAGTCACACTCATGACAATAACACAAGCTGCTTTCTGAATTCCTGTCTTGAAACCAAAGACAAATACATACATTTGCCTTTAGAGTTGACGATGCCTCTTCTGAAGCCAAAAAGAGAACATTCTGGCACAGGCAGCAAACAGGGCTATTTTCTTCTTTTTTTTTTTATTTGCTACATTTGAGACATAGGATTGTCTTCATACAAAGACAGGCAATAAATTTTCCCATGAGATTTTAGAAATGTGGGACCAATCCACTTCCGAACTGTGGATTCTATCTGAATCCATGTCCCTTTCTTCCCTGCTACTTGCATGTGTTCTCTAAGTGAGAACAAAATGGGGCTATTGAATTCTAATTGTACCTCCAGCAACAAACAAAACTTTGCTGTCAAATGTCATTATTAATTGTGATGCTTACTGCAACCCTGGCTGTTATTTAAGCACAACAGTTAGAAACAGGCAGTCCTTGTGACTAAAAAAATCAGGTTACTGTGACAGAAGAAGGGGTTACACACATAGTTTGGATTACACACATAGTTTGGCTGCAAGCTTTATATCTTCTAATAACCTATCCCTGCTGTGCCTTGCTTTATGCAGTGAACCCAGGGGATGAACCTGGCAGCAAAAATACAGGGCAGGAGGGGATTGTTCTTACCTTGACAACAGAGAGCATTCCCTCATTAGTCTGGGGGTTGGTGTGGATCTCAAAGCTCTGCCCTGGGTTCCCATTGATGATGGAGTAGACAGCTCTCCATGCCCCCGTGGCGGGGTCGTCACGGTCACCCACAGTTAAATTCACTATTACACCTGTGACCCCCTCCTTCACTGTGGCCTGGAACTGGGAAAAAACACAGAGGAAATCGTTACTATTTCCACTTAATGACCACACACACACAAAATATCCAAGGCAGCATTAATTATTTACCACAGCAGGAGGAAGATGGAATCCTCGACCGAAACTTTAAATAATGCATTCTCGCTCATGAAATGTGAGGCAGCACATTTCAGCTGCTCTCCATTAATAGATGGCAGATAAGCAGTGATGTGATGGGAATGGAGCTTGGGAAGGTTCTGATCACAGGAAGACAGTTCAGCCCATATGACTGGAAAGTGAAGCATGATGAGACCTGCAGCGCTGCATGGCTGCATGTATTCCCAGAAAGGGAATTGAGGGAAGAGGAACCTGCCTTGTACAGACCACTTTTGCCCCAAATTCCACTTTTATTTGCAAATAAATCCAGTTTTGCATTTCATACTTTTTTTTTTATGCATTATCCCACACCCATTCATTTTTCACTGCGCTGTTATCAAGACACAAAACAGGTCTCACAAAAACCATTCCCAGAGCATTTTTTTGAGGGCTTGCTCTAAGACACTCAGAAATAATTGGACCTCATGCTACCACTTTGTCTGCATAACTAAAAGCCAGTGCTACTTTCTTTTTTGCAGTGGAAGGATTTTTTTATGACCTTGTGAAATGCGTTGCTGGACGATTCAACCCCACAAGAAAATTCTAGTTTATTCTCCATCATTCTTATTTATGTAGGAAAAAAACATTAGGCAAACCATTGGAAAAGCTTGCAAGGGTCAGACTTAATAACACTTCTCACCTTTCAAGTGCTTGAGGCTGACGTGCTAAAAGCACTGTATGTAAGAGTGATAAGATAATGCCTGCTTTGGAGGTGGATAAACCAGGCTGATAACAGACCTAATCCTGAGAAGTGCTGAACATCAGCACTGCCATTACAGATCATTAGGAAATCTTAGCATTTCTAGGGATTAAGCCTTCAAACGTCCAAAATTACAAACTTTAATGACACAACTGGGTTTTGCTGTACGTGTGCTCCTTGAAAGCTGCATCGTTGGTGACAATGCATCACTCAAGGGCAAGAGTCACCCAAGTGGCTTCAAGACCTGAATAAACTAAATGTCTTTTCCTCTGTCTTACAGAACACCAGAAGTCATAACACTGCAGAAGAGTTTGGG
Organism: Nesospiza acunhae; assembly: GCA_013398715.1. Taxonomy (NCBI): domain Eukaryota; kingdom Metazoa; phylum Chordata; class Aves; order Passeriformes; family Thraupidae; genus Nesospiza; species Nesospiza acunhae. The sequence goes on from VZSU01001109.1 coordinate 163,350, forward strand.
GCAATACTGAATCCAGAAAATGGTGTTTTATTAATATATAGATTTCCCAGTCTGGACAAATAATAGGTAAAGTGGATTTCCTCATATGAAAATAAAGAAAAGATGACTATGTCTTCCCCTGTGTTCCGTTTTCTTTGATTTTATTCTTTTTCCAATAGATTTGATTTATCTTCCCAAACCCCTTTTCAATTTATCTGTATAATTTGAGTGCATGCATTCAGTTCAAGCTTTCCAACCTGATTTCATAAAAGGATGACATTAATAACTGGCTATTTCTATCTTCCTTGGTGTGTCTAACAAAGCATTTAAAGATTCTTTTGTTTTTGATGGTTAATATGTAACAGGTTGTGATTGAGCTTTGTTTCAGACAGTTCATTAAGCTCATTTTCAGTTTAATTAACTCTAAATGATAATACAACAATATTTTCACTTGCTTTGAAGCAAATTAAAAGGAAAATTATTAAGAATCTTGGAAATACCAGAAGAATGATTACTAAGATTGTGTTCCTTCCAACTCAGCCAAATGTTTTCACTGTCAAGCAGACTTGGATACCTCTTACTCTGATTGAAAATAACCAATTAGCTCAATTGATATTTTGATATTATTTCATATTTTCCCAACTTGACCATGCATAATATGAGAGATCACAACCATAAAGGTCACAATTTTTCCCCACAAGTGCTCAGCACCCAACAATTTCCCTTCAGCTGCATAAAAGGGTGACCAGACTTCAAGGAGCCTAATACTAAAGAATCCAACCCTTAGATTTGACCAGGCATCTGCTCCTGATTCATATTGATCCTTGGGAAAAATCTTTTCCTTAATCCTCCAGTCTGATTCAATTAAGAGTTCAGTACTCCCTTCCTAGCTCACCTTGGGAACTGTTAGGGTAAAATACTAAAAGATACAGCTGTTTTATTCAGATACAATATTGTGAAACCTGTGCAAGAAATTTATTATTTTTACCCCACCAGTGCCAGACTGTGATGGAAAAGGTTGCCATGCTCTGGCAGCTAGTTTAAAAAATACGGAATTTCAGGCTAAGGATGTCTAAATCAAGGACATCTCAGCTGGGATTGGCTTTCTTCTGCATCCCCATTTTCCCCTTGTTTAGGAAGAGCTCTCAGTAACTTCAGCTGCAGAGGGAGAGGGCACGAGGACCTGCTGAGCTTCTGACTCCTGCAGGTCAGGAAATGCCAACATCCCAGGGGAAAGGCTGTGCCAACCAAACAATTCCAGCTGCAGTGGTGCCCTCACCCCTAGAGTCCTTCACATTTGGGAAACAACCATATAAACACAGATATTTGGAGCTGTCTGGAACATTAGACTAAAATCTACTCAAGATGGATGGAAAAGCAGAATGATCAGACCACAGAAGTTGTCACAGAGGTCTACTCTCAATTTATAATGTGAAAGTGTAATAAATCACAGATTTGTGATTGCAAAAGACACACATCTACTGTGAAATCCTGTGGCCTAGAAAAATACAGTGTATTTTATCTAGAAGGTGAACTCTTTTGTCTCTTCAGTCACCTTTATTTAAGGAATAAACCTCCCAACATTTAGAAAAACCTGTTATACCGTGTCCCTTTCAAAAACAAAAGTTAAAAAGGGAATTTAAGAATTAAGAAAGGGCAAAAATAGGAATTAGATTTGGAAACAGAGAAAAAAAAATAACCACAGGTTTCTCACATTTCACAGTGAAAGGTTTATGTTCTCAAAGCTTAACTGGGAAAGTCTGAACCAGTGCTCTAAAATAAAACCCCACAGTGGCTAACACAAATAATTGGATCACAAGTTAATTGATTTTACTCATTTTAAATATCTGCACATCCCCTAAGCACCACTATAAATTAAGAATAAAGGAGATGAGTTCAGTACTTTATTTAAACTGCTATCATTTGGACCCATTTGAACACTAATAACTTAGAAGGAGAATACCCTGGGCCAGAGTGGGTTTGCTGGAAGGAGCTGTGTGAATTTACTGCTTCTGAGTATCTGAAATGTGAGGTTAACCTGCTCTGTGATGTGCCATGCTGCCATTTATTGTGCTTATCATGGATACAGCCCAGAGATTTTAGCAGTTCTGTCATTTTTAAAGTTTTAGAAATAGAAAGGAGAAAAAATACGCAGCTCTTCTATTTCTGTATCCAAAATCTTGTGGCAAAATATACACAGAAAATGGACTGATAGAATTTAGAAGGAAACACTGAGTGAACAGCAGTTAATGGGGAACTGGAAGATTTTGAGGAAATAAAGTGATGGATGTAGATGAAGAGAGTGAGGCTTGTGAGGGTGCATAAATAGACTGGAAAATGTAACAAGTCAGCAATGTTTGCCACCATGAGGGACTGATGGGGAGCAGATAAGGACGCTGGAATCTTGTGAGGGATCACCAGCCTGGTTCCACGGGTCCTGGAGGGCAACAAGGAGCAGCTTTTATTTCTAACAGCACAGGATGAGTACAGGGATGGCAAGGAGAGCAGAAATGTTCGCACCAGCTGTGCTCAAACACAGCCTGAGCAGAGAAGAGTCTCAGTCCCACAGACTGCTCCTCCCTTCCCCAGATCTTGCAAGCTGAATTTAGTGGTTGTTTCCTGCTGGAGCCAGGAGGTGACACTGAGCCAAATCCTGCTCCACCCTGAGCCCTGGACTGAGCTGATGGCACAGGGCACTGGCAGCTCTTCGGGACAGAAAATTCCTCTGGATGGTCCCAAGACAAACCAGTCTTGTCAGATCCCCACCCCACAAAAAGATCACTTTGCAAAATGTTATCACCTGAGAATCCAGGCACTGACCCCGCCCCAGCCCCAGACGCTGCTGGGAGTGGTACCCAGACCCTGCGAAAATCAGATTCCTATCTCACAGCCTCACGCAAAGCTCCTGTAGTGAATGAGATTCTGTTGACTGACTCCTCAGAGCAGATGAAGAGATGAATCTCAGTGCATCTGAATGTCTCCTGTCCAGCAGCAGCCTGAGCACAAAGAACACCTTTAAAAACTGCCTCAGAGTGGGGCACTGGCACCCACATGAAAGAGCTGCCACAAGCAGCAAACACAAGGCAAGAGAAACGTGCCTGGGGTCGGTGATCAGCACCCAATGGCTCATTAAGATTCTGCACACTGTGATTCCCAATCAGGAATAAACAAATTAAAAGTGTGTCAGTTTGCATTTATCAGGGTGATATTCCAGTGGAAGGTGTTCTGTTCTGCTATCACGTGTTTGTTTCCTCTCCTATCATAAAAGATGGGAAATAATGGGATGTATTAATTCATATGTCTGTGTTAGAAATTCCACAGAGAAATTGTATTACTGCAATTATCTCCCTCCACTGAAGCCCACTGCCTTTGTGATCATATTTTGTCTGTCTAATTTCTTGAGAATGTGATGACAAGTTATCGAATCTCTTGCAACCTGCTTGCTCTTTTTGCCTTTTCCTTTGCATGCTGCCATTCAGTACAAATGCCCCTGAGCTCCCAGGATTTATTTGCCAAGGAAGCAAAGCATTTTCCATAGCTCTGTACCTGCAACATCTCCAAGTACAAATGAATTTTCAGAGTGGTCACAAATGTCTGCAGTCTGGATCAATCAGGAATGAGAGTCTCATCAACGTCAGAAATGAGCATTTCAGGTGGAATTCAGCGGGACACAGAGCCCAGTTGGCCAGAGAAGGATAACCCAAGTCACTGCTGCTCGAGGCAGGGGCAGCACAAGGAGGAAATTGTGTCTATGCAGAGACCAGAGTGGAGCTGCTGATCCTGTGCCCCTTTCCTCCCATCCTTAGGGCCCAGGGTGCTGCCCTGCTGAGCTGGGCCCCTCAAGGGCTCCAAAACTGCACCTGAGCAAAAGCAGATTATACCAAACCCTCCGCTGAATGGAAAATGGTGTGGTCAAAGCAAACTTGGTGCTACATCTCCCTAATCTCCTCTGCAGATTTTAAAGGTATTTTACTTCTTAGACTGTGCACAGCCTTTGCTATGTGGACACAAACAGCAGCTCTATTTCACTGCAAAAATATCTGCATTGAAGTAATGGATTAGGTTGATGTAAGCTGCACACCAAGCAACACATGAAACACTTGGAAAGCCATTTAGATGAAAGACACCATATAAATATAAAGCATTATCATGGCATGACAAGGATTTGATGGTGTAAACGAGATGCAAAGCAGAAATTATAGCTGTGAGTCACCTAAACAGGCTTTATTATTGCCATTGTCTTACTGCCATAATGCTGGCTCGTAGGCACTGCATTATTTCTTGACTGAAAGTGTTTCTTTCAGCTTATTCTGTATTTTTTCTGAGTACCTAATATTCTTCTACCTCCCTGGTGAAACTACAAAAAGAATTCAATCATAGTTTAGAAAAAGAAAAACAAAAAAGAAAAACCCTTTCAAATATGTGAAATTGACCATAATAATTTTGGATGCATTTTCAGTTTTTACTTTTGGATCATTTTTCACAGCCTCTGCATTTTAAATGCTTTGTGATCTTTCAAGGCACACACCAGTTGCTTTAAAAAGTAAAAGCAGGACTCAGTAATGAAGGACTGAATGAATATTTTTCTCTGCAAAATCTTTGTCTGCAAGTCTGCAACACGAGCAACCACACTGAGAGATCAATTAGGTAAATGGAAGGCCAAGGATTCAATTCTCCTCCCTGGAACAAGGCTACAACGTCTGCAGGCTCTGAACTTGGGCCTTTTTATAGAAAAACACAAAGATGCTTAAAACCACTGATATTCATCATGAATGGGAAAAAGAAAATTAAAAAAAAGGAAGTTTCAGCATGGCTTCATTTTGTTTTGCTGCTCACCAGTCAGCTTGGAAAGGTACTCAAAGAAACAAAGAAAAAAGAACTTCTTATTAATGAGGCTCCAGGTAAAAGTCCCCCTGGAGCAGTTTTCCACCAGGTTAAAGCCAAATTATTTCTGGGACTGAGACCACTTCAGGTATTAGCATGAAACAAAAATGGGGTAAAATAGAGGGAGGGAAAGGGAAAGGGAAAGGGAAAGGGAAAGGCCTACTGGGTGCTGCAGGAGCTGCCTGTAAGGTTGCCAATGTGAAGGGTCCTCCTGTCCCTCTTGCAGACACCACAAATTTTTGAAAACTTTAGAAGATCTACAGAATAAGATCCTCACAAGAGCCATAAATGAATTTACAGAACTTTCTCCCTGCTTCTTCCCCACAGCAGTACTGAAAGGCCATTCAGAGCTGGTGCTGATTTCAATCCTGTCATTTATGTGCTTGCACAAGACTAAAAAGCCATTTGGGGACTGTAAATAAGTGATTGTGAAAGGTTACTTGAAAACAGCTGCTTTTTGGAATTATTTTGAAGATTTTGTTTGCACAAGATTACACTCTTCCTCAGCCTAGCTCAGGGCCTCACTGAGCAAAGGCAAAAAGATAATTCTAACATGTATTAATCATATGTTGAATGCCTGCTTCAAAGCCTGCTACCTTCAGGTGTACATCAAATATCTGAAGATTCAGAAGGAAGACAAAGATGCTCTCTATTTTTTTTCCCCCTGAATATATAAATAATTTAGAAATTATTCATTCTTTTTTTCACTTTTCCACCTATAAATGCAGGGTGCATTCAGTGGTTTCTGGAATAAATCAAGTATCCACCAATAACTGGACACCTCTAGAATGATGGTTGCATCAGAGAAAAACAAATAGTCCTTCTCCAGGTGGACAGAGCACAGTGAAAGGTCACTGTATTTATTACATTTAAGGAACGTTTGAGAAAACCTGAAATAATGATGTTATTTTCTGAGCTATAAAAAATTCCTTCACAGCAGGTAGAACGAACCTTATGTTTAAAACAACAGCATGAGAGAAAATGATGCTGTGAGCAGGGCTGGAGGAGCAGCCTACACCTATTCACCTGCCCAGGGAGCAGGCAGAGCTCTGCCTTTCACATTCATGAGGCTCCTTGTGCTGAATTCAGCCAACCCAGCTCCTCTCATTTCCTCCTCAGTGCACTTCCCGTCCAGGGCAGAGTTCTGTATTCTTCCTAAGATGCTGAATGTCTTCTTTAGATGGAACTCTAAATAGAATACACCTCTCTGGATTTTTCTTTCTTTTTTCACCCACCTGATTTGAGGAGCACAAAGATTTTACAGGATTTTTCCACCCACTTATCCTAATGATGGTGACAAGGGAGGGAGCTCTTGTTAAATGCCCCTTTTTCATATTTAGCAGAGACTTTTTCACACTTAGCAGAGGCTTTTTCATACCCAAATCGACTTTTCTGGTGCTGAACATGAACATCTGAGCATAAATGGTGAAACTCACTGATCCTGCCCTACCAGAAGGAAAAACAGTGCACTTCCCATCCAGGGCAGAGTTAAGCCTGTATTCTCTCTAAGATGCTGGATGTCTTCTTTCGATGGAGTGAACTTTAAATAGAATGCACCTCTCTGGATTTTCCTTTCTTTTTTTTCATCCATTGGATTTGAGGAGCACAAAGATTTACAGGATTTGCCCCCCACTTATCCCAATATGGTAACAAGGAAAGAGAAGGAGCTCTTGTTAAATGGTCCTTTTTCATATTTAGCAGAGACTTTTTCATACCCAAACCGATTTTTCTGGTGCTGAAGATGAACATCTGAATGTAAATGGTGGAACTCACTGATCCTGCCCTACTAAAAGGAAAATCTGGAAGTCACCTTTGACTCATTCTACAAGGAAGGAGGAGGAGTGAATTTATTCCTCTCTGAATATTAAACTGGTAGAAAAAAGGAGAATTTTATGACAAGACATGATTTTTTTTTCTTAAAATTAGCATTAACATATGGAGAGACCAGTTAATTTGCTAGAAATTTTGGGAGCTTGAGGGAAGTGAAGGAAAAATCTCTCTGAGGGCTTTAGTCTGTTCCCAGGTATAAATAAATGCAATGGGCAGAGAGCTGGGCAGTGACAAGACCTTCAGCAGATGAAACCTATTGATGATTTTTATATTATTATCATATTTACCTCTAGGAAGTAGACAAGGTATAAAAACTGTATTTTAGTGCTATACAAAAGCACTAAACAAATAGAAGTTTAAAAACCCCAAACAAAAACATAAAAAGAAAGGAATGCTTCATTCTTAATAGGTGAAAGAACAAAAATATTCTAGATAAAAATTCTAGAGGCATCTTGTTCATCTACTTCGGTACCTTGAAAATCTCATTTTCATTGCAGAAGTTGCAATGAAAATGAGATTTTTTTCCATGTCAGAATCTTTGGCCTGGTTGAGAACAAGCAGCATATGCAGCCAGATGAGAAATCCTGCCTTTCCTGCCCCGGGAGGGCACTGATTCCAGAGGATGGAATTTTTCCTTGTGCCAGTTTACAGCTGATCGAGGCCCAGGCTGCCAAGAGCAGATGTTCTGACAGTGCTTCCAGCTCTTCATGGGGTCTTGGGTGGGCAATGCTGAGCAGCCCCAGTCCAAGCATTCAAAGCAACTTGTATCTCCAGAATATTTCAGCTACAAATCTCAGCGATTCCCCAAACTTCTGGCATTTTAGGTTGTGCCAGCTGACGGGCATGAGATGCCCTAGATTTACAAGCCCCTCTAGCTGAGAGCTGTCTGAAGTTATCCCAGTTTGAAAACTCTATTTTGGAAGCAGATAAGAACTCTGCAAGGTTTCACACTGTTCCAGTGGAAGCAGGAGGTACAGATGGAAGTTTACAGGCAGCATAATCTGCAGTGATACAGAATCTGTCTGAATTTTAAAAATGAAATCTCGAGCCAGCATTTTGTTTTCTGTGAAAAGCTGAGTGGGGAAAGGAGAATTTGGGCTGAATGCTCCATATTTCAATCCATCTGAACACAATAAGTCTTCCAAGTCTGCTGACAAAGTGATGAATGAACTCTACTGCACATAGTTCCTTCTACTGGATATACAAGATTTTTTTTTTCTCAAATTATCCAGTCTACATCCAGTTGGCTCAACATTCATTGAGCAAAACATTACTGCTCTACCAAAAAGCTATGATACAAGAATAATCATTTAGAGATCAGAGACATAAGTGAACTTTCATGATTAATGATGCCCTTCCTTTTCTGTTTCCCTCTCACAGCAGAAAAATCTTTATTATACCCTGAACATCCAGGTGAGCACTGAACTCTCATTATCCAGCATGGGAAAAACAAAGACCTGGGGCCTCTAACCCTGTTAGCACAGAAAAATTCTGTTTCCAAGGTCAAGAATAAAGACAAATATCTCTAAATGCGGTGTATTTGACTAATGACCATGGGTGATGTGAGCCTGCCCATCCTGCTCTGTGAGGGGAGCATTCCAAAGGCAGGGTCAGGGCCCTTCACTGCCAGCTGGGGTGAACCTGCTTTGGAAACTCTGAGATTTAAGCATATATTGCAGCAACAGATGTATGGCTTGGCACTGCACAGCTGTGAAAAGGTCAGGAAAAATCTCAGCTATGCTAAATGGATTTATTGCTTTCTGCTTTAAGGCTTCTGATGGCCTCCCTCTCCCACCACCCAGCTCCTTTTGCCAGTGCTCATTTCCTCTTTCCTTGAAAGAAAAATATTTGTGCTAAAGGAAAATGAAACATTCCTCTTGCAAGGGCCCGTTGTGTGCTTATTTCTTATCTAGAATGTCACAGAGGGAACATTCAGGGCCCTTTCATTTTCTCACCGGTAATTTATGTTTTCCTACCCAAACACTCTGTACACACATCCTTCTGGAGCACCGACACCACTGCAGCCTCAGCTGGATGTGCTTTGTGCACATGGTTAAGCATTTGCTCCTTTTTGTTAATAAGGAAGATCAAAATGAGCTAAAGGTATTTTTCTGTCCTGATACTGAATTTGCTCTGAGCTGTTTAAGGCTGGGAATGACTGGCAGGACTGCCCAGCTGATGTGTCTGAGCACTGAGAATCAGCAGGGAGGTGAAAGCAGCCCAAGGTTGTGCCAGAGAGCAGTGGTGCACACCCAAACACACAAACACAGGGAACAACCTGTCACACCTGCCCTGTGTGAGCTCCAGGGTCACCTGGACAGGGGCCTTAGAGCCCCCCAGTACCTTAAGGGGACTTTTATATAGGGGTGAAGTGACAGGACAGGGGGGGATGTCTTTAAGGGTTGGATGGGATACTGGGAAGGAATTGTTCCCTGGCACAGGTGCCCAGAGCAGCTGTGGCTGCCCCTGGATCCCTGGAATGTCCAAGGCCGGGTTGGACACTGGGAATGGGAGCAGCCTGGGACAGTGAAGGTGTCCCTGCCATGGCAGGGGTGGGATGAGATGAGATTTAAGGTTCATTCCTGTTGCAGTAAGGTAGAAAAATGATAAAGGCTTCATAAAATCAGGCCTGCTCTGTTAAATCAGTGTGTGGCCTTGTCAAGCTGGCACTGTGCAGGCTCCCATGTGAAACCAAGCCTGGTGCGAGCAGTTCATTAACATAACAATCTATTCCTGGCTAAAAAACTACTTGAACCTATATAAACACTAAATCTATCACATGAGAACCAGTGAAGAAAATATGTAAACAGATGAAGAGTAGAGAGATTTGATGGACAAGTAAAATACCTTTTACTAACCAATAAAGTGATTGTCCAGACAGGTACTGACCAACTGGAGTCACACACAAGGTCTGTATAACTGGATAAAGGAGTTTGTGAATAAAAAAGGGGCTTTTCCCACCATGAAGACAATGGAGTCTGTGTGATTTATTCAAATACCTTCCCACCCAAACCATCCTGTGATTTTAGGGTTCTATGAACAGCAAAGGGGCTGTCCCAGGGGCATGTGCTGGTTCTGGTTCCTGTGAGGGCCATCCCTGGAAGGTGGTGCTGGAAGGAGAAGCATCTGAGATGCCCCATGGTGGGGCTGGGGGACAACAGGCAGCACCAGGCACCTCCACAGCCACTGGCCACCAGAGCTGCCACTGCTGGGATGCCCAGATTTTGTGCAATTCCCTCATCCTGGTCCTAGCTGCCACTCTGGGATGCCTGGAAATCCTTCAGCAGCAGCTTAGGAATCCTCTGATTCCAAGCACACCAAGTGTCTCATGCAAATAAAGGCAATTCCCAGGAAATACAGGTGGCACCAGTGAGATAAATAAGAATTTGGTATCACCTTCAGTTTATATCAAGAAAGCTTTTCCACAGGGTTGAATGTTTACTAAATCAGGATTTGTATGAAGAGCATGAGTTCATTAAGAGACTGTGCTATTCCTCTCTTTTAGGACTGGTTCTCCTTCTCCTGCAGAATCCTCCATGTCTTGTGCTCATACATCTGCATCAATATTGCCACACTGAGCTCTTCCCAAGGACAGCCAGAGCAGGAGGAATTAATTGGATCCTGACACACTTTTCTAGATACAGATTTTTCACCTGAGCTTGCCAGTTCTAGGGGAAATCATTTTAAGGGACAATAAATACCACTTTATTTCTGTACACAGCAGTGTGATATACTGTAAGCAGCCACCCTTCCTCCCCTTGGAAGGCAGAAAAATGCTGTGCTTGCAGGTACCTCAGAACCATCTCCTATTTCTTGCCTCTGAGTAAGCTCATAATTAGAGTAGAAACAGGAGGAGCAGTTTCAATGGAGCTGTAAAACTCCAACAGAAGGAAAAAAAAAAATCTATTTGAGGTTAGAACAAAATCTTTTTTTAATCTGGCTAATGCTGCTTTTGTGCTGATGCTAATCATTATATTTATGACTAACTGTGGGACATTCCAAAGCATTGACACCTGACTTCACTTACCAGAAAAGCAATCACTTGCAGATATTCAACTTGGTGATTAATGTGTAGATACCTAATTTTTAGTGGATTAAACCATGTTGTATCAATTTGGTGGTCTTTAGGATTTATAATCAAACCCTGGTGACATCTGATTAATGCCAGCTCAGGCTCCCTGAACCTTACAATATTCTTGCTCCTTTGGAGCTCAGATCACAGCAGGCTGATTACCCCCTGATTATCCTGAGTAACTGGGGTCAGAGGTTCCCTGGCACCACAGAACACATTTAATTCAATCAATTCAGTGAGTGAAGCAGTTTGGGGAAAAAAAAAAAAAGAAAAAGATATTCCAATTGCTGTAATACAGCATTAGAAAAATTGCTCAGGACTTCTGTGCTCCAAATGATGAGCATTTTTGCTTAATTTCTAATTTAGTATTCTGCTGGGGTTTGCAACTTCAATTACTTGTGATATTTTCACTCAAAGTCAGGGGCACTGAGCTTGGAGGGAGGAAGGAAAACCAGAGGGAGAAAAGTTGCCTGCATTAAGCTGGATAATGATCTTTGTGACAGGGCTGGCACAGCTCAGCTCTGCCTTTCCTGGTCACCCTCTCTACAGGTAACTCACAAACTCCTCCTGGTTCTCACTACGTGTCCCTTTTGCCACTGCCACACTTTTGGTCTTACTTTTCCTTCTGGTGGATTATTACTGTTTAGCTGAGCACCACTTCACTTTCCTGGTAAGCAGAGAGACTTTGACCAGCTGTGGCAGGGCACAGGGGTGATTTCAGACAGCCCAGTGCCCTCCTGGCTGCTCAGAGGACTTGGGGAGCTCCTTAAAGACTCCACTCTGCACCTCAGCCTCCTTCAGCACCAGGGGCTGTGGCTGGGATGAAACACAAACATCTCCTCTTATTCACCCTGAAACCTCCAGGCATTCACACACCAGCGTCCAGTAGCTCAGTTTGGCTCCTGAGAGGGAGCTTTGCATCCTGCATGAGGATCCTGAGCCTGCAGACACACAGATATTCCTTACTGTGCATCCTGAGGCTGCAGCCACAGCCAGACTCAGCCTCTGCCCTGGGTGGGTGATGGCCACAGCTCCAGGCACTGCTCAAAGGGGCAGGGCAGGATCTAACAAGGGTGAGGGACACCAGAGACGGGAAATTTGGACCTACTGTGTAGCTCCAGGCCAAGCAACACACAAAAATATGTTCTCAAAGACATAAACATGACCCCAAATGATCCCAAGGGCAAATGTCAGCGTGAGCATCCCTTTTGTCCTGGCAAAGCATCCCAGGAGTTACAGCTCCCCACAACAGCCTGACCACAGACACTGGGATGGAACCAAACCAAACCAAACCATTTCATGGCCCAGAGGAGCCAGGAAATGGTGAGAGAAACAGCAGGAAAAGGGCTAGGAGCTAAGAAAGGTGTCCACAACAATTTTACATCTGCCCTGTTATCACTGTTGACAATTTTTTCTAAGTTGAAGAATGTTTGTTTGTTTGTTTCAGTAATTCAATCAGGATTAATAATGATTCTTGGATTTGGATGAACTTGGATTAATTTTCAATTTTATAAACATTAAATTCTTGGCTTTATATATAAGGTGGGCTTCCCTTTGCCCATCAACAAGGTTTTGAATGTAAAAATACAACATCAGGGTTAGCCATTACCTGCAATGCCTCATCAGAAATTAAAGCAACTTTCTTGAGTAGAATTCTTTAATAAAGGAAATGAAGTCTTAGACCTCTGTTTTCTCTGCAAGCAGGAGAAAGTTGCAATTTAATTTTCTGCTTGCCCACAGAGAAGATCTATTTTCTCTATGCTCCTTTGGGGTTCTTTGGAATGAAAAATGCTATATGGTTATAAAACATTCTCTTAATGAAGCTCACTCTCAACTATCCCTGGAACTGATGAATTTCCTCCTGAACCCCTGGGCACATTTGCCCACAGGACAAGCCCTGGCACCGCTGCCAGCATTTCTCACCTTAAGAGAAGCCCAGAATAGGAGCTGCAGGACAGAAGTTTGGTGTTTTAGAGAGGATCCCTAAATGGGACATAAAGCTGGAACCTATAGACAGTGCCTATAGAGTCCCACACAGTGCCTGCAGGCTCTCCTTTGGGTGTGAAATATTCCCAGCCTGTCCTACTACAAAATCCAAAACAAATGAAAAGACAACACCCAAATGACTTAATCAATTCTCTACATCAAACACAAAGCCACAGGTAGAGAGGAAAACATACAGCAGCAAAATCCCATCACATCAAACCCTCAAAATCTATACACCCTTCTCCTCCTGTGCTGACGATGAAAGAAGAAGACACCACAGACAGCAGATGTTGGTTTTGTCACTCATTCTGTGCTGGAAAAAGAATTGTGGACAATAAAAGGGATTTGATGTTGTGCAAACAGCAAAACTCAGAGGAGAAGTGCAAGGAATTGCTGCCCATGCAGGGCAGAGGCAGGAATTGTTCCACAGGGTCACAGCCCCTGGTTCCTGCCCACAGCAGGAGGGAAAGGAGCCCTGGGGCTGGCAGAGGTCTGGAGCACATGGCCTGGGATAATTCTGGGTAGCAAATGGGCTGTTGTGGATAAAAGGATTGTCTGGGTGCCACCGGCACCAAGAACTGCTGACTTCGCTGGGAAATCCTCAGATTTCATATCCTTCAGAAATGAAACAAAACCTGTAGGGAGCTGAAGGACTGTACAGGATTGCTGGGAGACCACAGGCAGTGTAACCTCAAAGCTCTTAAAGAAAAAATAAGCAAATAATGGAAATTACATAAATAGGAGGGAGGAATTTGAGGATATCTTGAGAACCCTTCCCTGAAACTTTCATGAGAAGCCCAAATCCAAGAATCTATGCAGAACAAAACACATATGCCTGATTTTCTAACATTTTAAGGTTCATGATGCTCATGAACACCCAGGAATTTCACTGGAGTGCCATGATTTTGTTTTTTCTGTGCCAAAACCAAGTGACAGGAAAGAATTTCCTGACTGAGATTCCAGTCTGAAACTCCCCATCATCCAAGACCCTTCATTATGCTGGGTTTGGTGCTGGCAGCTGGAGATACAGAGTGCAACAGCAAAATAACACTTGCCCTCCTTCCTGCAGATAAAAATTGTGCCTGTGGCTTTCCTAGCTGGTCATGTCCTCTTTTGGCAACAAAATGTAAGGAGAGGAGAGAGAAAAATAACTCTGATCTCAGCCTGGGGAAGGATCCAAAGGAGACAAGAGTGGCAAAACTAGATATCAAAATTTTGGTGTTTGGAGGCTGCAGAGTGGCCACTGTAGAAAAATTCCTGTTCCACTTAGAACTCCTCAATTTTATTAGTGAATTAAAACTCTTCCCTTGCAAACCTGCAGGAGCAGACTGCTCCTGCCACGCAGAAGAGATTTTGGAAGGAAATAATGCTTTTAACAAATCTTAGCCATTACTTCATCATTTTCCTGAATTGTCTGGCAAAAAGGAATTTAAAGGCCTGCATTTAAATTCTGGAGCAGCTATGAAATGAAGAAAACAGATTGATTTGCATTCTGTTCCACTCCTCTCTTTGCCAAAGTGATTTTTATAAAAAAAAAACCTAAAAATTAAAAAGACTTATACCCCACAATCTGAGCCCGAGAATTCAGTTTTCAACAGCAAACCACTGATTTTTTTTTTTTTTTAAATTTTCTCACAATATAAAGCTTTAGAAATAGGGTTTACAGAAGAAATGCTGCCAGAACCCCTAGAACGTGTCATCCACTCATTCCTTGCATGGAATTAAAGCAAAATGCCAGCCTTGCATTGCCCACAAACCCTGCCAACAAATAAGGACTGTGACAGGCTGAGAGCACTGTCTGGGGTTTTTATGCTCATTTTTTTCCATGGCAACACAACATCTCTGTTTCACGTGCATGGTTTCATTCCCTCCAATCTCTGCATTGTCTTGTTTGGTTTATCCTTTCCAGGGGCACCTGCCACGTCTCCACTCTGCTGCAAGGCACAGAAATCACATTTGGAGTGGCTGGGGCCAGCTGGCGCTTGTTCCTCAGCCATAAATGTCACCCCAATCCCACCCAACCTTCTCACCTCTCCCACTTCCCAGCCATCATTTGTCCCTTCCTTGGTTTTCTCCAACATCCAGCTGAGTGTCCTGGATTGCCAAGCAAATTGTATTCTGTTTGCCATCTGGATGGCAGCTGTCTTTTGTTCATTGGGCAGTTTTCCTTATCTCTTCTCCTCTCCTCTGGGGAGCTCCTCCCTCTGGGGAGCCATCTGCTGATAACAGCTATGGAATGTCACTGATAAGAACTACAGCATCCCATTGGGAGATGTGAGCCCAGAGGGAGGAGCCAAGCATTGCTACCCAGATATAATCTGGAGATTCTGGAACACCAGCACAGCTTCTCCACTGCATTCCCAGAGGAAC
>VZSU01001109.1:180902-196463 GCA_013398715.1 Nesospiza acunhae
AAATGCCAGTTGTGTTATTTCTAAATATGGAAATATATTGTGTTATTTCCAAATGGACCTGTTGATCTTAGAGCTCTTTCCCAACCTGAATGATTCTGTGGCTCTGTCAAACAGACAAATGAATCCAAGTTTCATGTTTGTTTTAACCCATGTTAGAAAATGCAGCTTTAGAAAAATGAAATATCAGGTCTTCAGTTTAGGTAGGCAGACACCCGTGGGCCTGTGTTTCTATTTATATATATATTTATATATATGCACAGAAATCCAGGTTTACTTCCCAGTCTAAAACTGCACTCCCATCTCCATTTGGATGGGAGCCACAGCTTGGATGCAGGCAGTTAAGAATATCAATACTAGAGATAAATCTTCTTCCCTGGTATTATTTCAGACAACTGTTGGTTTAGATTTAAGCTTATTTAGCAGGATTGATCTTCCTTATGTTTCTTTCAAAACTTCCTCACATAACTCCTTTGATTTTTCAAACTTTATATTTTTTTTTTTTCAGCTAAGAGATTGCTTTCAACCCTTCAAACTTCTTGAGGACAGCAGTGCTCTCCTCACCATCAGTCTTCTAAATGAAACAAAATCATTGATCTAAGAACATCTGACAGTACCAGTTAATGTATGGGCACTGCCAGCCTCAGCAGCTGGAGATGGGCAGAACAAATGAGCTGGGGAGGAGGAAATAAAGTCTAAAAGGAACAAATGAGGGGACGCGTGTGAGCCAACAGCCACGGGGCTGGATTTATAGAAGGCAGGCAAAGGGTGTGCACAGACTTGTGTGAGTCCTGGGCAAATAGTCAGCTTAAGGCACTGAAAACAAAAAGGTGGCTCCCAAGGGAAGCAGGAGATGAGGGCATGAGGAAGAGTTCACTGTGGGGTGGGATCAAGGGATGGGAAAAGGAAGGTCTCCCAGAAATGAGAAAAAGGTGGGAAATCATGGGGACAGAATGGGGATCATGAGAGGACTTTGGTTCTGCCAAGCCAACGTGGCTGTTGGCTGGTCAGAACCAGATTTTGGTGATGTAGTTTTCCACGCAGGGGAGAAGGGATGAAAACAAGAGCAGAGAGAAAGGGGAGTCACTCAGCAAAAAGCAGTCAGGGACCCAGCACTGGAGTGCTTGGGACCTCTGAGGCAGCAGCTGGAAACAGGAGCAGAGGGGTTGAAGGAATCTGAGGTGATCAGGTTCAAGGAGTTTGGAGAAGAAGGAAAATTCAAAGCTAATTATTAAAACTCAGAGAAGGCTCCTAACAGACTCCTGACTAAAGAATAGAAGAAGGAAAACCCAAGAGTTTGCTCTTTGGTTAGTTGGAATGGGGAAGTTTGTTTTGTCTTAAAAAAAGAGAATGACGCAACAGGCAGAAGGAACTTTGAAGGATAAATTTTAGCACTGGGGAAATTAAATATCAAGGAGAGGACACAAGTGATTAGCACAGGGAAGTGAAAAAAAAAATCTCAGTAAAAGCTACATTAAGAGGAGAACAGGAGTTATTATAGAAACTCCAAAGGACTGGCTGTAGAGCAACAGTGTTGGAGGGAAATATTGGGTGAGGAAAATAACTGGGATTCAGGGATTTTTCTTAATTTGGTCAAAGTCTAGAATGGGAAAGGGAAGATAACATCGATACTCTGTGTAGAGCTGGGCTTACACTTTTTTGGTGACATATGGACTGAGAACACAGGGGAACGCATTTGTAAAAACAAATAAATATTAAGTGACTGTTGGACAGACGGCTGGAGAAAGGGCTCCCCTTTCAGCAAATAAGCATCTGGAACTCTAAGGCAAACAAGTCCTGGAAACAAGCCAAAGTAGGAGCTACAAGGATATGAATAAATTCCACTTCTGAACCACTTTCCTCAAAAGAGACCATAACTGCAAGGAGTCCTGTAAGAACCCCCTAATCTTCTTTTCCTTACATATAACAACACCATTTTCATTCCACTCAGTTCAAGACACAACCAGGCCTATATAATTTTATTTCTTCCAAAATGAATATCTTTCACAGGCATTTGCTAAAAATTTTACTTGAATAAACCTACAGCTCCTTTTAGCATGGTGAATTTTATCCATTGTCTATTTTAATGCTTCAGAGCAGAAAGAAAAAAGATATTTTGTCTAAATAATCCTGACACTTTGATTCGTGGGCACAGATGGTTAGCAAATTTCAGAGTAGCCAAATCAGTTTTAGCGTTGCTGAGAAAAATCTTAAAATTTCACTTGTCAGCGAAGGAATTGATAAACTGATCACAAAACTCATTGCACTCTATTGGAATGACCCAGGCAGCCACATAAACTATTATTTTTGAATGAATAGACTTCAGCTTTACAAATTCCCTCTGCTCATATAAACTGCAGCTATGATACCAGCTCACACATATTCTGTAATTGGTATTAAATAGGGTTTTGTCTGCTGCAAATTGAATATGTTAAGATCTATAGTGTGTTATCATGTTTAATCCTGCTTTAAAACAGAACTCCCACAGATGCTGCAGGCATATTAACAGTGTGGGTTTCTGAACTCGTGGGATTGCAGTGATATTTGCAACACATCTAACAATTCCTCTATTTGTTACTTCTCCAATCAGCTGCACTGTGTCAGACAAAGAGATTGAGAATTCTTGGTATTTCTGTTGAAATTCTGCATCCCACAGGTGAGGAACTGAAATAATTTATACGTGGAGTAAAAAGTCCTTCAAGTCCAAAAAGGTAATACCTGGTCATCTCTTCCTCACTGCCTGACCCCCAATTTACATTCTGAATTACTTTAAACTGAAAGAGGGAGGATTAGATTGGATAATAGGGAGAAATTCTTTCCTGTATGGGTGGGGAGACCCTGGCACAAGCTGAGGGTGCCCCTGGATCCCTGGAAGTGTCCAAGGCCAGGCTGGACACTGGGGCTTGGAGCAGCCTAGGACAGTGGAAGGTGTCCCTGACACAGTGATACCTTGTGAAGGCTGAGCTAGAACAGAGGCTGGAGAGCTAAAGAATAAAGCAGGGATTTATTAAAAGGATCTCCTCAATGGATCCACCTTGGGCAGCACAAGAGCCCAGCCAGGGCTGCACCCAAGATGAACCAAAATGGCCCCAAAATGCACGAGCGCTCCCGGGGTCTCTCCCTGGGATCAGTTCTGCTCCATTTGCACCTTGCAGTTCATTGTCCCATTCCAGCTTTAGCCCCTGCAGTCCCACCCTGCTTGTTTTTCTCTCTGCAGCCCACGGTGTTTGTGCTCCTGGGCTGAGATTTGGGTCATTTATCCTTGGTGCCCAGCTGGAGCAGGAATTGTTTTGTCTCCCTGCTCTGTGCACAGAGCTCACCATCCCATTATATGAAGCTCAGAACTACACAATAAAGCAGCACAGAATCTGACAAATAGAAAAGCTCAAACCTGAGGCATCAATGGCACATGGAATGAGATGATTTTAAAGCCCCTTACAACCCAAATAATTCTGGGATTCTATGAACAAGACAATGATGATTTAAGAGTCACTCTTCAATGAATACCATGTGTAGAAATCACTGTTTCCACACTAAGGGTTTTTTTCAGCTGGATGTCACACAGTCATGCAAGGTCTCCCAACAGAGATGCCCAAAGTTAATTTCAGAGAAAGAGATTGGTGCATCATTTTTTATCTTGATCTGAAAGGAACAGTGTGAAGCTTCTTGGAAGTCTCTGTGTCACCTGCCAGCTCTCAGCAGTGAAGCTGGAATTCCTTGGACAGTTTATGAAGTACAATATGCTATGAGCACTCTTGGAGAAGAGTGAAATCAAAGGACATTTCCATGGACTGCTTCACCAGTACATTTAGAGGAAAAAAAAAAGAATTATCGGGAAAAATAGTCAAATTTTAAAATGTCCAATTGAAGTCTGTAGAAAACAGTCCTAATTTGATTTGAAGGCAACTGCAAAATTCCAGCTGGAGGGGTTTTTTTTTGGATTTTTTTTTTTTTTTTTTTTGGTTGTTACTTTTGGGGTTTTTTTTCATTCAATTGGAAAATCACATATCCACTCCTGGCAATGATTGCTAATAATTATGTTTATACGGCTTCCCTGAATAAGTGATCCAAGACTAGACCTGGAGACATTACATTATCTTTGTTTAGCTTGTGCTTCCCTCAAGAGCCTTTGTCTGAGCCTTCCTTCCTTTTTAATTTCTAATTTCTACTCTCCAGCTCCTCACACAAACGTGTTTGTGCTAGAGGTGCTCCAAACTCTCACTGCTACCGTTTACTTTGTAATCCTGACCTTAATATCTGTTGTAAAGTTCACACTTCATGGACCACGTTGAGGAAGCACATTAACCTTCACTTCTTGGGGAAGAGAGCAGTAAATTGTGGGGTTTTAGAGCTTTTCTGCTGCTCGCAGGGTTTGGGTATTTGCTGCCTGCAGAAGCAGATGGAAGAAGCCTGTGGAGGATAAGCCGGCCCAGGAATGGGTTTGTGGCGAGAATTTGCCAGCTGCAGTGGGAATCGCGGTTATTGCCACGGAGCTGCTGCGGACCTTCCAACACAACCAAAGGCTTGCAGGGGCAAAGGAGTTGGCATCAGGGTGGCTCAGATCAGCTGAGGACAGCAAATCAGGGCAACTAAACAAAGGGCAGGGAAGGAACAGTGACAAAAAGGGGGGGAAAAAAAGGGAAAAGGACTGGCAAAAATGCAAGTTTGCCATGTGAGCCTACTTGGAGAGCAAGAGTGCTGGGAGGAAAATCAGATGTGGAGGAGCAGCACAGTGCCTTTGTGTTCCTCCCCAAATTCTCACTGTTTGAACGATCATTTCTATTCACAGACCCTTTCCTGTATTGTACAAGTGTTTCTCAGCTGCTCCCAGGTTATAAAGCAGGCGCTCTGTTGCTTTATGCACCACTGAAATGTGTTTATCTGGAGATTAAATAGACAACTTCGTGTATTTCCTGACCTTGGTGGAGAGAAACAAAGCAATGAGCTCACCCCTCACGAGAAAAGATAAATGTGGGAGTCTGCTGCCTCCTGCCAGGCAGCACATCCAGCCCTAATTATGTGATAAGTGCATGGACTCCGTGTTAAACATATTTTGCAAAAGTTCTTGAACAAAGTGCTTACACTGGTTATGCAGATAGCTTGCTGAAAGCCACATGAATACAGATTATTATGCACACAGTGTGAATCTGGATGAGCCCAGGAACCACTGGTCTTCCAAACAATGTTATTTCATTTGGTTTTGGTTTCTTGCTGAAGAGTTCTCCGTCTCAGTCAATGCACAGAAAAATCGTATTTGTTTTCCTTTCTCTGAAATTATTCTACTCTTGAAAATGCTACAGCAGAGTATTTGTTGTTAAGGTCGTTGGTAATTCAATCCTGAGTGGTGCTGAGCATTTCTTATCACACGAGAATCCTCAAGCCAGCTAATTATTAATTCCTAATAAATTCTTAATTCCTAATAAAAACTGACACACAATATTCAAGAAGTAGTAAAAAAAGAAAAAAACCCAAAAAGCGTAATTCCATTATCCTGATAGCAAGACTGTTTAAATGAGTCTTCCAGATGTCCTTAGTTTGGTAGCACCACAAGACAACTGAGAAATATTAAAAAACCTTCTTCCTGATCATGGGCATTTTTCCAGGTTATTTGAAAGTTGTTAGAAGAGAGACAGATATTTGGAATCCTAATTGCACTGAGAGTCAAAGCAATCTATGCTCCTAAACCCAGATTTTTGAACTCCAGTGGACACCAGATGTCTTCACAGCTATTTTATTGAGTCCAAAATTATTTTAAAAATTATTTTTGACATCTAAAATTATTCAAGGGAAAAAAAAAGAAGGGGTGTCTACATGCTTGTTATTTAGATTTTATATTCCTAAACTGCTTATGTGATTTAGAAATCTGTTCTATAAGTCATGACAGCTCAGAAAACTCTGGGTGCCATGAACTGCACCATGGGTGAGACCAATGACCAATTATTAACCATGAAGAAATGGTATAGTCACTGAAAATTAAATTTCATTTTGGAATTAAATTTCATTTTGCAGCGACATCAGAATGCTCACAGTCTTCATTTAGAAAATAAAACATTTGCTGCTATTTAGATGTTTGTTTCCGTTCATAAATTCTGCCTCTCACACATGAAAAATACACCAGGTAAGATCTTTGATTTCCTTTCAAGGACACTTTTGGGCACTTGGAGCTACGTCAAGTGTGTTAGTGAACTGCTGCAAGAGGATGAAGTGGAAATAAAGCTGAGTGGAAAGGTCAGTGCAAATATTTGTCCAATGTAGAGGTTTCTGAAGGTTAAGACATGCTCCAGGAGCCTTTCTAGCAGTATCTACAACTCTAGAAAAAACAAGGGTGGCCAAAGAGCTCCTCCCTGGTGATCCCCAGCCATCCTGAAGTTGCTCTTTGAGCCAAAGTTTACTGACAGCTGGAGAGGCTTTGCCCTGCTCTGTTGAGTTTCTGCATGAATTCTGATTTCTCTGCATGTAAATTGTCTCACAGCCCAAAAACAGGAGCCAAATGGAAATTCCAATATGCATTCTGCTCTTGTGATTTTGCTGCAATGGTTTTATCCATCCCACAAAAACTATTTCTGCTGACAAATCAGCGCTGGGGGAGTTTGATCCAATTTGAACAGGCTGCTGGAATTCCAGATTGGTCCCCATCACTTGCAGGCCATAATGAAACTCTGATTCCTGACTATCAGCCTGGCAGGAGCTTGTCATGTGCTCAGATCTGGCGCTGCTGCTCCTCCAGCCCCTCAGCCCTGCCGACACGCGGCAGGAGAGAGTGGTTTGTGCTGTGGGAAGGACCCAGAGTGATTTATTGTCCCCAGCTCTCTGAGCCACCCTGGCAGCTCCTGATGGTTTTGTCTCTCTTCAGCCTGGTTTGCTCTGTGATTTCCACCCCAGCAGGGAATGGGAGAGGGCTGCAGGCCTGGCCTTGCTGCCCAGCTGGGTTTTAGCACCTCTCTGGCTCTGTTTTCCACACAGTTGTGGTTCTCTGTCACAGACACGTTTTATGAAAAATCCCTTTTGTTAGGATCTTTTCTCCTGAGAAGCTGAGAGGCCTCAGAAATGAAACGTAAACATTGATTATCTGCTGCTGTGGAATGCAACAGGTGCATCAGGGATTGGTCTCATGTGGTTGTTTTTAATTAATGGCCAATCACAGTCAGCTCTCTCAGACTCTCTGGTCAGTCACAAGTTTTCATTGTCATTCCATTCCATTTCTTTCCTTTCAAGCCTTCTGATGAAATCCTTTCTTCTATTAGTTTAGTACAGTTCTAATATATCATTTTCTTTTAATATAATATATATCATAAAATAATAAATCAGCCTTCTGATACATGGAGTCAAGATTCTCATCTATTCCCTCCTTCTGGAACCCCTGCAAACACCACCACAGTTCTCACTCAATAGCTCTCCCAGTCAGATGTAAAGAAAAATAAAGAAAAAAAAACCCTGTGGAAGGGGAATCATCCACCATTAACAATATTGTGTCTAAAGGTGTGATCCAGCTCACTGCACAGAAAGGAACTAAATCAGTTAGGAGTCCCAAAGGGCAAATTTTTCCCTGCAAGACAAGGTAAGGAGGACTCAGTCCACAGGAGAGAAGCGGTGGGATTGGTTCACGTTAAACATGCAAAGTCAATGGGCAGATCTGCTCTGGGTTGCCAAAGTCTGTTTACCACGGAAAAGAAAAGTATCACATCCAAGAGAGACACCTTCGTAAAAGTATGGAAAAGTGATCCAGGAGGAACCTTAAGATTGCTTTAACTCCCTATTTGTTCCTCAGTACAGTTTAACCAATACCAAGAACTAAGGCAGGGACTCTCAGCAGCCTCGAGCCCATTTCTCGAGTCTGAGCTGCACAATCAATCTGTCCAGATGGTGCTGTGCAAGGCTCAGATCCTCCGTGAACCACGAGCAGAAGGAGGTGCAGATTGTCCTCCAGGGGCTGCCTTCCCCAGTGGGGGACACAGCTGAGCCAGGAGACAGCCCTGCAAGCCACCATCCGTCACGGCCACCAGAGCCTACCCGCTCACAGGAACTGAGGAATCCTATTCCTATTCCTCCACGGGAACTGATGAATCATCTAATAAAGCTCCCATTAGTCATTTATTACTCTTTTATAAACCATTTATCAGCTGGTATTCAAAATGGGAGCAAATCATGTTTTTCACCCAAGACTGCCAGCACTGGTGTATCTCAAGTCCCACCGTGGTGGGGTTTTGTCAAATCACACAAATTTTATTCTGTTCACAGGAGGCAAGATCTTTATTTTACTGGAAAATTCTTTTCTGAGAATGTATATTAAAAGTAAATTTATACCAAGCAAAATATTTTCCCTAATCTTGCTCTCCCTGATATGACAGAATTATTTCTGTGTTACATTTCTTTGTCCCAGAAATGGATGGAATTGAAGGCGAGGCTGGAAGTGGCAGAAAGAGGAATTGTGTGAGGAATGGTTGTTCCCTGGCCAAATGAATTCTCTGTTTGTCATGTGCCAGTGAGAGCACTGTGACGAATCCCACTTTTTCAGGCTTGGCTGTGGATGGGCTGCAGTCCCTAAACTGTGGAGGAGGAGAAATGTGGGAATTGGGGGCACTGCAGAAAAACCATCCCCTTCAGCCACAGCACTGCACTCCCCTCTCCAGGGCCTGGCAGGATTTACCAAGGAAAGACAATATATCTGATATATAGGGAAAACAACACATTAAAGAGCAGCAATGGAAGTTTTAAAAATTCAGGTCAGAAGATAAAGGCAAACAGAGTCAGAGGAATCTCATTTTTGAGCACACACTCTGCAGGCAGGAATGGAGTAAATAGGATTTGTTGGACTATTCTTTTGGAGAAGGAAGAAAAGACAGAAAGGGGTCAAGTCCATATCTTTCTTGTGTTAGAACTCATTTTCTCCTTCCCCAGGTCTTAGGCAGAGCCAGGCCTCCAGGAACAGACACAAGAGGAGAATTTGCCAGCTCGCGTCTTTCAGCAGATGCCACATTGTTAATTTTTCATCACACCACAGCCACAGTGACATTAACTCTGGACCAAAATCCCTTTTTTTGCAGGATACAACACTGCAGAGATCTATCAGACACTCTTACAGTGACACAAGAAAAGAATTCTCATTTTTGTTAATGTTCTAGGTATAAACAGCAGCCTCAGTGTTCACTCAGTCCAGCTCATTCCCACCCACTGGGAAAATCCTGCAGGATGCAAGCCAGGTGCCAGATTTTCCAGAACAATCTGTGACTGCTCCTTGCTTTGCTTCATTCCTTATTTTCTCATAAACAATCCCTTGCTGCTGAACAAAATTTGAGCCTAAGGCCTTTCCCTGCTGGAAAGGAAACTCCAAAATCCTTTGTGACACAAAATAATAATTCATAAAATTAATTTTAAAACTTTTTCCCATAATAGAAATAAGGTTGTAAATTTTACAAAGCAGCCACTAACTTTACAAGTATCTCTATTTTCAATCTCCGTAATTTAAATCTGGCACAATATCCCAGCCACTGTGACCTTTTAAAAGGCAGACCTTGCTACCTCACCTGGGATTTTTGGAGGAACTCTTAAAATATGGCTCTATTTGGCACTAAAGATGAAATTAATAAAACCCCTGGAGGGAGCAGGGTACTGTTTGCACATCTGAATGGATTTTTACCCTGCTCAGAGCCCATCACGGGAAGTGTAGATGAGGCAGAACAAGGCAGAGATTTTGGAAGAGTGTGGAGCAACAGGGCAATAAGCAAATAATGAACTGGGCTGAAGAAAAGTCTCATTTATTGAGCCATCAAAGCTCCTGACACACACCTGTGAGAGTCTGTCTGAAATATTCCTCATCTGCCTCACAACTGTCATTGGGGGACCACTGAAGAGAAGACCCCCCTGTCTAAAATCTCTGGGTCCGTAGGAGAAAGTCACACACGCCAAAGGCCCTGAGACCTGAGAGCATTGCTGTTGTTTTCACAGGTGCTGTTTGCTGTATGCTACACTGAGCCCAATGAGAAGGGGGCGCCGTGCCCTTTTTGCAACAACAGCCTTGGGAGCTGTCCCACCTCTCGGCCTGGCTGGACTTCTCCTGAGTTTCGGGTGGTCTGCTGTCCCACCTCTCGGCCTGGCTGGACTTCTCCTGAGTTTCAGGTGGTCTCCCACAGAAGACCCTCACCTGTTTTACAACCACCGTGACAGACAGACTGAGATGTAAGGAGCCTCTCCATCAAGGACTGAGACATGAAACCCCCATGTGAAAAGGCCCCTCTGCTCCTTCCAAGGACTGGGACTGAAACCCCCAGCCCGGGGGAGGTGTGTGGGGGAGGCAAGCTGACCAAAGCCAGATGTTTGCCTGCAGCTTGTGACCGCTGGACCAAGAAGACAATGGCTCTCGCTCACTGCTGAGAACATGGACTACCTGTTACATTTATTCCTTATTGTATCTGTTTCCCCCCCTTGCAATTTCCAATAGAGTTATCATAATAAAAACCTCAGAGTTAGCGAGAGACTCCCCAACGTAACGGGCGGATTCGCGACTAGACTGGACCAAAGGGCTTCATCTCTACGTTTAGCAGCTCTATCCCCCTCCCTCTCTCTTTTCTCTCTCTTTCTCTATCTTTTCCTCTCCGTTAATCCCTCTATCACATTTTGCTGTGGTCATTCAATAAAGGTGGATTTGTTTTGATTATCACTGCAAACCCCCTTGTACCGTGTCAGTTCTTTTTGCACCCTGAGATCAAATCCATGAACCATCACGAAACCCGTCCATGAGGATGGATCATGACAACACCCCGAGCCTCCAGGGCTTCAGGTCTTGCTCTGCAGGCAGAGGAATTGCTGTGCTGGATCCCAGGCAGGATGCTCAGCTGCTCCTGGGGGTACCCTGGCACTCCTTGGAGGAATTTTCCTGCCTCACCCTGGCCCAGGAGGGGGATGCAGGGAGGGAAAAAGGGAGAACAGGGAGAGAAGAATCACTGGGCAAGCCCTGCCTCTGCCAGGAGAGGGACCTTGCTCAGCATCAGGTAGGGATAGGGCAAGTGGGAATGGGATTTAGTTGAAGAAATGTGGATTTAAATTGGATATTTGAGAGAAATTCCTCCCTGTGAGGGTGGTGAGGAGCAGGTTGCCCAGAGAAGCTGTGGCTGCCCCCTCTCTGGAAGTGTCCAAGGCCAGAAATAATTTAATTTATTACTATAATATATTATTTATAATTTAAAATAATAATTAAACTAAATAAAAGAAGCGACACTTCGTAATCAAAGCTTCATATTTACTGAGCTTTCTCCTTCAGAAGCTACCTTGAAAAATTATGTCTTTTTCTTTCAGCTCTAATTCCAATCAATAGTATTGCAGCCTGTGGTATGCAACTGGTATTAAAATGCAATAACTAAGCACTTCCAGCAGAAAATCAAATAAAGTGGCATTAAATCAACTGATAGACACCTCCCTCCTCTTATTTTAAACAGAGAATCTGCTCCTGCAGGGGGCTGGCACCATACATGAAAGGCTGATTTTTCCTGCCTTCTTCATGGAATATGAGCATCACTTAGCAAGGCAGAGGAAGATTTCTGAGGTCATTAGCATCTCTAAATAGTGAAAGTATCAAACCCACAGCAAACCATTAAAAAGGAAGAGAGGTGTCACCATGGAAAAGAGCAAAAAATGCAAGAAAAATATCTAAGAGCAGACTTTTCAAAGAAAACACGATAATGCTGTCTCTTCACACCTATTTAATTTTCATGCTAAAACCCACCAACTTTCCAGGGTATAAAGTAACTTTTGCTGTCACTGACAGAACTGAATTTATGACCATTTCTGAATTTCCACAGAAATTGATACTAACAATACATTTGTGGCTAAGCAGGCACATGAATTTTTGTGTCCAAATTACCAAATTAAGTCAAACAGGAATATAATTATAGAAAGTCTTCTTCAAAATAATTCAATCTAGAAATATTTCTTCCAGAGAAGAATTCTCCAACTTTAGAAATTCAAGTAGGTAGGACTCTGACTGACATGAATTGCTATCAATATTGATTGATCCAATAAATTCTTATTTCTAAATGCACCAAGCTGTCCTTGTACATAGTTATTTTCCAGAAGTTAAAAAAAAAAAAAAACAGCATTTCAAAGGTATTTTAAGTATTGGTTGTCAGGAAATGGCTTTCAGAGCATTAAAAGCCTGATCTAAAAGGTAATTCTAAAGTAATTAATAGTTTGATCGTTGCCACTTAGTTGTCACCCATGTACTTGAAGGGTTTGGATCAGTCTGTCCATGATAATTTTCAGGTGACTGAAACACTTCTTCCAAAGCCTTTTACTGATGTTTTTATAGATATTCCCTTGCCAAAACTGTCATTGTTTCTACTTTCTTCTTCTTTTTCCTTTTTTTAAAACCCCTCTCTGCCATGTTTAAATCTGGTATTCATTTACTTTGCATTTATAAAAGAAATAATTCTTCAAATCAAATAACAGCAATTTGTTTCAATATAATCCATGGGCAAATCACTAATGTTAGGCCAGGAAACAAATTTTAAAAAGGTCAAAATATACTTTAGGTTAAATAAAAAAAACTCTACAGCAATAGGCTTCCCTTTTTTAGTCCACAATTATCTTAAAATCAGGTTTACTTCTCATATTTTGTGAATTTTTCCTTAAAAGTTTGCAGAGCCTCAGGAAACTTTAACAGCAAAATCCAACCTGGCTGTAATTAGGTAAAATTTTTAAAACTCTCTCATTCTCTCCAGATACTTAAAAAAAACAAACAAAAAAAAAAAAAAAAAATCAGACTCACAGTAAATATAGGGGGTGGAAGAGAGCAGCATGAGCAGGGCTGGAGCTCCAGTGGATTCAGGGGGAGGGAATTCCCTCACCTTTGTTTTGGGGTTTATCAGAGCTTTCAGCTGAATTCAATTTACAGAGCTGAAACCTTTCCTTGCAAATTCCACCTGTAGGCTAAATTTGAAGCTTTTAGGACTGGAGCTTTAATTCCAGACCCCCAAACTCTAGCTGGCTCACAGGGGAAGTGCTGTAGACAGGAAGAAAATGTTGTTTTCACCCACGGTCCTGACCATCCAAAGCCTTAAGCTAGTTTTGCTATTTGCCCCCACAGGAGCAAAAGGAGAAAGTTACCCCCAGCAAATTGATTTTACAGGTTTGCACCCTGCTAGCCAATCTCTAAATGACATCATTTTTTTTTGCCTTGTGGTTGCACTGTGGTTTGGAGCTGGTGAAACACACGTTCATTAACGTGAACAAAAGAAAAGAGCAGCTCCAGGAAAGTCTGTCGGACCGAGCTAAAAACATTCTGTACTGTCTTCTTTCCTTAAAGAACATCTCTATATTTGGAAATGAGCCGATTAGGATTGCTTGCATGGTTTTGGAGAGAACAGATGGCCAGTTCTTACCTCCTTCTTGGTGAATTCTGGTGCGTGGTCATTTTTGTCGTCGATAAGAATGGTGGCAGTGGCTGTGCCGGTCAGTCCCACATCCATCCCACCCATGTCCTTGGCTTCTATCACCAGCTCATACTTTGGGCTTTCCATGGTCTGGGAAAAAAAAAAATAGAAAAGGAAAGGTTAAGAAAAAAAAAAACCCCACAGAGATAACATACTATTTTTAATTAATACTAAAATAATACATTTTTTAAATCACAAAACTTTATTTAGCCTAATAAAGCATAGCAGAGAAACAGGTCTGTTATCACAGTTTTACTGAAACACAAGCACAGCTTTCTATGAGATCAGCTGCTACTCTGGAAACCTCATTTGCAATCCAGCATGAAGGCGAATATTGGTAAACAGTACATAATTTATCCTGTTATTTAGGAAGATTAGGAAAGAGGTAAGAAATTAAAATATGCTTGCTCTTTAAGAGTAAGCTCTACCTTCAGTGCACCAATATTTAGCAGCTTGCTTCATCAGTGTTATGATGGGTACATAATTAAATACTAATGTCACAACCTACATATAAATTCACTTTATTAAATCCCATTCATTCTGGGTATTAGCATTTAGACTGGTAATCTAAGTTTGCTCCACTGCAAGAGACAAAAAAACAGTTTCCAAAACAGGCAGAGACTTCCAGTTATTGCCCAAAGCCAACGTGCAGAGTGATATTAATGATTTATATTGCTGATATCTGATTGCCATGGGTACTTATGCCATGGGTAACTCTCTGGCTGCCCACCTCTGCAGAACCAGACAGCACAGGCCCACAGCAAAATCCAGCTTAATTCCCTCTTATAAAGCACAGCTTTGATGTGGACAAAACCCCGTTTGTGGTCAGTTCTGGAATGGGAACGTGGCAGCCTTTGGAATTCCCATCTGTCCCAGCAGGGATGAAAGCTGGAGCAGGG
This sequence comes from Nesospiza acunhae, assembly GCA_013398715.1. Lineage (NCBI taxonomy): Eukaryota > Metazoa > Chordata > Aves > Passeriformes > Thraupidae > Nesospiza > Nesospiza acunhae. The sequence goes on from VZSU01001109.1 coordinate 195,223, forward strand.
GCAGCAGGAGCTCTGCCAAAGCTGATGTTCTGATGTTCTCGGTGCCAGACCCTGCTCCCCTGGCACTCCTGGGGAATTCTGACATGGATTTCAGTGGGACTTCACTAAAATGAGATTTTTGGGGCTGCCTTGAGTGGAAGCACCTGCCCAAAGCCCACGTGAGCACAGAGGCCACGGATGGGCAGGGGCTGCAGCCGCCTCTGGAGGCACACGGTGAGAACCTCACATTGCCAGGAATGTTTATCCAAACCCTCCTGAACAACAAACCTGCATCCCACAGGGAAAACTGCAACAAAGCTGCTGCTTTTGGAACCTCTTGGAACTGCGTCTGCAAGAGCCCAGGGTTCCCAGCTTTGACATTCCTCACCCATGTCCTTTATCCAGCATTTTTCCAGGGAATTGGACACAGCCCTGCAAAGCAACCTCAGCCTCTTGGGTCACCCAGGCTGCTCTGCAGCCAAGGGATTTGGAAGATTTTCCCAAATTGTGAATTTTGCACCCCTTGGAACTGTGCCTGCAAGAGCCTGGGGTTCCCAGCTTTTACATCCCTCATCCATGTCCTTTATCCAACATTTTCCCAGGGAATTGTCAGGAATTGGACAGAGCCCAACAAAGCAACCTCAGCCTCTTGGGCTGGGTCACTGAGGCTGCTCTGTAGCCAAGGGATTCGGAAGCTTTTCACAAATTGTGAATTTTGCATTGTTTGTTTTCCTGGGCACATCCCATCCTCTCTTTTTTTGGACAATGTGTGAGAAGGACATCCCAACTCCTCTGGAGGTAGATTTTGAAGCATTCTTAGGCCAACAGAGAAGCAACCACCCCTGTTGCTCATCAGATCAGCTATTATGAAACAATAAATTTACATGTTAAATCAGCAAGTCAAGCCAGAAGAGAAATTTTGTTCTAAAAACATATGGATTGCTAGGAAATCAGATGCCACTGCCACACAGGGGATCCTAAGAAATGTATTTCCTGTAGTCTGACAACATTATTCCATGAAATTCATCTCAGAAGGTGGCAAAGCGAGACCAGGAGTTTGATTTATAACATCATAAAAACAAATGCAAAGAAGTATTACTGACATGTCTGCAACACAAACTCACGCCATGGAGGGAAACTAAATTTATAGTTTTCATATATTTGTTTCCTAAAGTGCATTGAAACCTGAATGAGACTTCTCTCCCTTCTCCTGGCTGTGACTTTTTCATTATTTTGATTAGAAAGTTGTTATTATTGTAGGG
>VZSU01001109.1:196502-207737 GCA_013398715.1 Nesospiza acunhae
TAGGGAAAACTTGCAAAGCCATTTATCACTTCATGTTTATAAGCCTCTTTGGTGAGAAAGCCCATTTTTACTCACAAATTGGCCTTTTTTCCTTGAAAACCATCCCATTTTCTATTGAAAGCAAGCCCATTTATGCTAGAAATTGCATCTACTGCAGCAGGAAATGTCTGTGACAGGAGTCCAATGTTTAAGCTCACGCAAAATGTGAAAAACATTGAATTTTGAGTAGTATTTCATATAATTATGAATACTTCACACTCCCCTGCTATGCAGCACTTCCTACAACTCGTTCTGACACCAAATATTTGCCTTGTTAGAGGAAGCAGCCGCTAACAGATGCAAACCCTGAGCAGAGCTTGTTCCCATCACAGGCTCTTTTTTCGCTCTTGTAAAGGACCTCGCAGAACCCTCCTGCCTCCAGCGGAGCCAGGCAGCAGCAGGGATTGTTTGGAGCAGTGGGATTTACCACAAACCTGGATTTCTGCGGGCAGACAGGGACCCCTGTGCTCCCAACAGCCCTGCTCTGCAGGGATGCTGCTGCAGGACTGTGCTGGGGGATCAGGGCTGCTCTGGAAGGTCTCATGGCACCTCCTCAGCATTTCCCTTTGCTCAGGGCTCAGAGCTTTGAGCCCAGTGTGTTCTCCCTCCTTTTCCTCCTATCGTGTGAGGAATAAGTGCTGCTGGAAGGAGGCAGTGGGGGAGTGTGACCGTGTTCACAGGGGTCTGAGGATGAGGGAAGAGACGAGGATCTGACTCCATGTTTCAGAAGGCTGATTTATTATTTTATCATATATATTATATTAAAACTATACTAAAAGAATAGAAGAAAGGATTTCATCAGAAGGCTGGCTAAGAATAGAAAAGGAAAGAATGATAACAAAGCCTTGTGTCTGGGACAGAGAGTCTGAGCCAGCTGGGCTGTGATTGGCCATTAATTAGAGACAACCACATGAGACCAATCCCAGATGCACCTGTTGCATTCCACAGCAGCAGATAATCAATGTTTGCATTTTGTTCCTGAGCCCTCTCAGCTTCTCAAGAAGAAAAATCCTAAAAAAAGGATTTTTCATAAAAGAGGTCTGTGACAGGGGAGAACATCCTTCCTTCCCACCTCCATCCCTGCCCAGCTGCAGGGATGCAGAACAGAAAATTTGATCATTTTGTGACCCCACAGACACTCAGACACAGCCCACCAAGTCACTGCTTGTCACTAAACCCAGGCCTGCTCCTAAGTGACCTAAGCACAGCCTTGCAAAAGCAATCTAGCCAGTGGACAGTGAGATATCAGGAACAGAAATAAGCCCCAGCTCCTACCAAGTGGGATCGCCAAAGGAGAATGGATTATTGGAATAAATGAACATCAAGTCACTGCTGGGGTGGTTTGTTATTTATCAGCTGTGACTCTGTGGAGTGTGACACTGTTGAGAGGGTTTGTACAATTACAGCAGGAGAACCATTCCTTTGACCATAAATTTTCCCTGCAGTCATTCAGCCAGGACAGGGGTGGCACTGCCAGCTCGAGGAGCTGAGCTGTGTCCTGAGTTCCAGAAGCGCCCTCCCTGCCATCCCCACCAGGGCTGACACTGCCATCAGATCCCACAGGCACAGCTGGCTCAGAGAGAGCCCAGCAAAGGCATTTTCTCAGAGTTCAGCTTCCCAACAAAGGCGGCAGGAGCTGAGCACAGCACAGGGAAATGAACAGCGCAGGGCAGGCACCCACAGGTGGAATGATCAAGGGAGAGCCGCTGGGTAACGCTGAATGAAAGCCGATGGCGATGGGTTTCTGCTGGGTTTTAATCTCTCAATATTACAGATACAATAAAAAGGGAGAGGAGAGAAGCACGCCCTGGCTGTGAGCATTTCACACCAGCAGCAGGAACAATCCAAGCCTCGGTCTGGGCCGCAGGGCATCCAAATTCAGCTGGAATTGGCAGCACCACCAGTGCAGCGGGACTCAAAATGTAAGGTGGGAACCAGTGGAAGCACTTGGGGGGTTGCAGGGAAGGTTTGGGGCCCTCGAGGCTGTGATTCCCGGCAGCAGCACCCAGCAGCAGGACTGCAAGCACTTCCCCCAGGAAGCCCCAAGCCAATGTTCCTCCAGTGCCCCCTGCAAGACACCCTTAGATTGCATATTTTGGGCAGGGCACGCTGAGTTCCCAGCACCAAGCCTTCCTTTAGGGCTTCAGTCTTCTTAAAAAAAAAAAAAAAAAAAAAAAAAAAAAAAAAGGGAGAATAGAAATCCCCAAATTCCCAGAAAGTTGCTGAAATCAAAAGAAATTCTGTTTGTGAAGCAATCAACATACAGAACATTCAAAACACTTAAAAGTGTTTTAAGGATCCTTTCGATACTAATTATCAGAAGAGAGTTGTCTGACTATTCCATGGATATTTGTATTTCTGTAATGATGCAACAGTGCCTCAACTCTTCTATTTATAATTCTGTTTATAAACTATGTATTCATGCATAATTCTGTATCAGGAGTGTGCTGCAATATCATATTTGGTACTAATGACTTTATAATATAATGCTAACCAGAAAGAAAAAATCTTCGGATTGAAATAATTTCAGTTGGTGCTAAATAAATGCTTGTGTTCATTTAAGATGATAATTGCATATAATACATACTGAATATGTCCTATTAAGACATAATCAATGTTCTTGTTGAGTAACAATATCAACATTGAATCTAACATTATCCCAGAGTATGCTTGTCAGGATTTTGACAAACGTAAAATTAAAAAAAAAAATGAAGCAAAGTGACTATTAGCAGCTCTAACAGACATAATGCTTTGATAATTATAATATCAGCATTTATTTTAAATGCCAGTTGCTGCTGCTTAAAAAGGGCGATATACACAGAGGCTTTGCATTTAGAGCTTGAATTACAGTTTGATGAATAGAAAAACCCAAACTCTTTTGTAACATAAATCCTCTTTAGCTCACCAATTTCCAATTTTTTCATATCATAAAGGAAAGTCTACAGTTTAATCACTGAAATAATGTACTTCTGTTATGAACAAAATCAATATCTATTTACTACCTGTGGGAGATGTGGAGTCCATGAGTGTATCTGGAAGCAAAAGGAAGACTAAATGGTTACTCCTTCAGCAGTAACCATTAAAAAAGGAAAGAAGTTGCTCCAAAATGTTGGAACCAAATTGGTTTCCCGGCCAGAGTTATTTGCTATTCATCAAAATGAAATCTGTGACTATTTAATACATAGGATCAAGACTTTAATTCCTCATAACTCCCACATTTATTTTAAATTACACATAAATTTACACATTTAATTCTTCATAATGCCGGCCTAAGCATAGGGCTGGTGTACATGGATGAGTTTGTTACATTTTACATGAAAATACTGGAATTTTATGGGCATACTTTCAACAGCCTGTGTAAAATAATAAGTTTTGACTGATGTACAAATTAGGATTTGGATACTGAATTAATATCACTTTTTAGAAGGCTGTACACATGTGCATCTTGGCTGTTATATATATCTATTAATATAAATATTGATGCTAATATTAATATTGACACCACTTAAGCGGGGTTTCCTTACATGGATGATGATATTCATAATTTCTCCTCAGGTAGAGATCACCAACCTCGAGGACAAGCTCAGATTTAGTCTGAGATGTTTCCCCTTAAATCATTATTGTTAGCTAGGCTAATCCTAAAAGTAAGCCCAGGGAAGAGAGCAAATATTCAGTATTCTAAATAAAAACCTTAATTGTTATAAAAGACACAACACCACTGAAGTTGGTGCCTCCACAGTGTTTTTTACCAGGCAAAGACATTTCCTTCCATCACAGAGGGATGCTGATCTGCAGCAGCTCCTCACTAGATGCTCATGGTTTGGGAGGAAGGCCATTTTCCATGTCAGCTGTTCTAGAAGTATAAAGTACTGTAATAATTTTTAATAGCTTTGGAGAATAAGAATCACAATGTTCCAAGGAAAATACTTGCTGTCAAATATACTGAAATCACTCTTTTCTTTTTAAAACACAAGCTATGTTTCTGCTTTCCTCTTGGACCAATGTGTGTAATTTCTCTCTTTTTTTTTCTTTTTCAGGCAAAAATTTCAGTTGTTCCTCGTAATTAAACAGTGCTGCAGAAATCTTTCACTCCAGTGTGAAAGCATCAATTATTATGTAACTTCTTGATATGATTTTAGACCACGTAATCACCCTTATCATCGCACACTCGGAGGTGCCAGCAATACAAAGACAGCATTCCTCTCACCCAAACCCTCTGTCAGCAGCAGAAGGGGCTGGAGTGAGGCTCTGCTCCCCAGGAATGGGCTTGGTTAGAGGAAAAACACAATTCCATGATGGTTTGCAAACAATTACAGACCCTGCTGTGTGTAAACGTTCCCTGCCTGGGTGGTGTCACTGACTGTGCCCCTCCAGGGGCTGTAATGGACACACGGAGCCATCCTCGATGGCACAGAGCTCCTCTGGGCTCAGGATTAATGGCAATTCCAGAGCTCAGAATTCAGCACAATCCAGAGCTCAGCATTCATGACCATCCCAGAGCTCAGAATTCATGGAAATTTCAGAGCCCAAACTTAATGTCAGTTCCGGGTGTCAGAATCCATGGCAACTTCAGAGCTCACAACTCATGACAATCCAGAGCTCACAATGTACAGAAATTCCAGAGCTCAGAATTCATAATAATTTCAGAGCTCACAATTCAGGACAATTCCAGAACTCAGAATTCAGAGCAATCCAGAGCGCAGAATTCAGGACAATTTCAGAGCTCAGGATTCCTGACCATTCCAGAGCTCAGAATTCATGGAAATTTCAGAGCCCAGACTTCATGTCAGTTCCAGATGTCAGAATCCATGGCAATTCCAGAATTCAGAATTCATAATAATTTCAGAGCTCAACATTCAGGACAATTCCAGAGCTCAGAATTCAGGCAATTCCAGAGCTCAGAGTTCTTGGCAACGCCAGAGCTCAAAATTCCTGGTAATTCCAGAGCTCATAATTCAGGAAAATTCCACAGCTCACAATTCATGACAATTCCAGAGCTCAGAGTTCAGGACAATCCAGAGCTCACAATTCATGGAAATTTCAGAGCCCAGACTTCATATCCATTCCAGAGCTCAGAATCCATGACAATTCCAGAGCTCAGGATCCATGACAACCCATCTTGCTGGAGCTCCCCTGCCCTCCCTGCAGCCACAGGATTTTTTTGGGAGAGGAACCATGGAAATCATGGAAATCACAGAATTCCCCTTTCACAGAGCCTGCAGCCAGGACAGCCTCCAACCCTCCCTGTCCATGCAGCACTGAATATTGTGGTGCATTAAATGGTACCTGGCACTGCTCCTACTCCTTACAGACTCTAAACCTACCGCTGTTCATACTCCAGTTTTTGGTGCTGGATACAAAACACTGCATGTCATCCCCATTAAGGAATTGTATCCCAAAAAACCCCAAGGATGGACTTGTTTACATCATTTCCTTGGTGCTTAACATTTTCCAAGGTTCATACTGAACAATGCAACAATGTTAGAAAGCAAAAAATTTCCAAGGGTTTCTCCGTTAAAATCAGAATATATGGTTGGAGACATTGAGAGCCTGACTGGCAAGTGTAGGAGGCACCATTCTTGCCTGTCCTGATTATTACACTTCTAAAAAAATATTACAATTACTACACAATCTGCAAAGTTATGCCTAATTGTATTTACAAAGGCAACAATTTGGACAGAGCATATGAAAAGAGGTGCGTCTCACAATAAATAAATAAATGTCTGCAGCAGGATGCCTGGCTGGAAGAGGGAAGGTAAGAAGGAGTTCAGCTTTTTCAACAGGACTTTCAATCTGGTTGTCTCCACCAGCAAAATCTCAAGTGAGCTGTCAGGAGCACTCAAGATAAGAATTCCCTTCTGTATTACAAATATTTACTTCAGCAAAGCTTTTCTCCCCCCTCAAATCACTATGTTGCTGTAGCAAATGCTCATTGTGAAAAATCAATATATTTCCATAAAAACTCGTCTCCTGCAATACCCAATCAGCTCTATTTGCAGGGTTAATTATATATTTCATTTTAACAGTTGCAATTTGCAATTCAAATAATCCACAGGCCAAAAGGTATTTGCTGAAAAAAAATGGTCAAATAATTTTCAGCTATTAACATATTAGAGTTGAACAATCTGTTTGCAGACAATTTGTGAGGAGAAAGGAGGGCAAAGTTGTTCTAATAAATTATTAGTTGCAAATTATTGAATCATTCCTAGTCCCTGCTGTATGTAGGAATGAGTCTATTTAAGTCCAAAAACATGAAAGGAGACACGAGTTTCTCCTACACAGTAACCTCAAATGGCTTTTAGTAGAGACAGCTTTTCAAATCTCTCTCTATAAAAATCCCAGTGCCAAGAGAATTCCCTGAGTACGTGGAGGGTGTAAAGGTCAGATAAAATGGATCAGGACAGAGATGAGCAGCAGAGTTCTGCTGCAACTCAGAGAGAGGAGAAATCAGGAGCAGCCTCCAAAGCATTCAAGCCTGAAAAGATTCTCAGGCTGGAATAAATCAGCACAGCTCCACCGACTTCAAATGGACTTCCCAGGTTTATTTGCACTTTTATTAAGCTTTAACTTGCCCAGTTTGTGAATGAAAAACTGGCAGGTTCCCGTTCAAACCAAACCAGAGCTCAGGGTGAGAGGCTGCTTCCAAAACATGGCACCAAAACCACGAGAACCACAGGTCCCAGAACACACACTCTGGGGAAAAAAATCCCCAAATTCCCCAAAACAGGAGGATGAAGGTAATTCCTCCTGCCTTGTTGCAGGTATAATCACATAAAAATTAGGGAAATTTGTATTTTTAATTTTCCTAATAAAGAACTGCTGTTCCTACTCCCATATCTTTGCCTGAGAGTTCTTTAATTTCAAAATTGTGATAATTTGGAGGGAGGGGGTTTGCATTTTCCATTTCAAGGGAGGCTCCTGCCTTCCTTAGCGGACACCTGTCTGCTCAAACCAAGACACACTCACACCACCAGGATGACCCATCTGAAAGGACCTCTTGCAGAGGCTTCTCAAGGAGGTTCTCCATCCTTAACCCCAACCAGCTCCTCTCCAACCACAACAGCTCAGCATCATTCCTGGAGGATGTGGACAACGCTGTTTGTTTGCTTAAACAAACAATCCTGGGACAGGATCTTTGCACAGCAGCTGAAGATAAAAGTCTTCCACGAGTTTCAATCTATAATCATCTAACCCAGTATTTTCTGCCTAGGCAATAAAAGATAATAAGTTTTGTGATACCTGCCTAATGCCAAATTTTTAGATGATGTGTTATCAAATAAATCAAAATGCAGCTTACGGAGTTAACATCAGAAATCACATTCTCTCACAAATTAGGCCCACTTAGATTATATTTCCCTCCCTAAACATCCCAATTCCCCCAACAGAAAGCAATGTGATAAAGGTCAGGATGGAAATCGTGTTTCTGCTGTGTAATCTGCTTTGCAAATTTGTGTCAGTGGTCAAAATGCCCAGAAAACTCAATTACTGACTTGTTACGGCAACCACACATCAGCAGGCCCCGGCAGACAGAGGTTATTTCTAAAATTAGTACCCAAATGCAAAAAGCATAGTCTGTGATTCCAGATGTACAGCCTTTGCTGGATGTTTATATTGTTAAATATTAATGGAAGCACTGTCTATTATTTCAGGCAAATTATCAGGGACATAATAGTTTAGTTAAATAGGTGCATTGTCAGTTGGAGCTGGAGGGGGAAAAAAAAAGCCTCTGTGTCTGTTTGAATACCACATTTCAACGTGGTGCTCTAATCAAAATAGTAATCAGATGTTGCTTTTAATCACTATTATAATTTTTCCTTGAACTTTCATTTTTATGCAAATCTTATTTTAGAGTTTAATGTTCTATTGCCTGCAATAATTCCAGGTAGCTTTTGAAAGAGAGGACCCTGCTGAGAGTGTAATGAATCAGTAAATGATACCAGCTTTGCTCGTGGACAAAAACAATTCTGGTGGCTGCATTTACACTCTCATTGGGTTGTACCTGCAGAATATAAATTGGCGTAATTCTAAATCATCCAAGGGAAAATGATGCAAAATGGATTTCAATTACTCTATTTCTGTTTTACCAAAAAGCTTATCACACTATGGGGTGAAAAATCAACCCCTCCATAGGATTTATGTTCTGATGAAAGATATAACAATGGAATTTTACATTTAAAATTTCTCCAGTCAATTTCATTCTTTTCTTTCTTACTCCTACGTATCTTCTTATCACTTCCTTTCATGATAAAAAAAATTAAATGCCTTTTTTGCAAGTCTTGCATTTTCTGCTTCAGTTAAAAAGTTCTCTTTTTGCTAGACTTTTACAAACCTACTTTCAGTTTCTAAGAGCATCTGCCAACCAAACATCTCCCCACCATCATCCTTAAGTCAGGCTTTGTCTTCATGCAACCAAACCAACATTTGTGGGTTATTCTCACTTTCAGACTGAGCTTGTCACTGCCTCATGCAGATTTTGCACTGCAGTAACAGCTGCTTTTGTGAAACAAGAATTTACATGACAGAAAATATAGGACAGGTTGCTCAAATAAGAAGAAATAATGCTGCAGCATAAATTCTGCTTCCCTGCTGTGCTCATGCTACTCAATGTCAGAAATTTCTGGGGGCCTGGTGCTCTATAAAGTAGTTTTATATACAACTTCCCTTTAGGAGAACTCCCAAGGCACACTGGGAAGAAAAACAAATTCTTGGTAATGTGCAGAATGAAGGAAGAAATAAAGATAAGAGTTAATGACTGAGAGAAATCTACTGGTTTTGTATTAAAGGAGGACAAACTGCAATTAAGTGAAAAACATGTAGCACCATGAGCCAGGAATGCAGGAGGTGGGATACAGGTTGATGTGGGGGTGAGCAGAGGTCAGGGAACTACAATGGACAGAACTCAGAAAGACTTGAGCAAACTCCAAAATTTCCAGGCAGTTCTAGCAGACTAAAGCAGCAAAGCCAACAAAGGGGAGAACGGTATGGGAGGCGCTGGTAGCAGGAGGAGAGGGCAGGAGAGGATACCTGAGCCCTTTGAAGGACTGGGCAGAGACATCCCAATGTTATTGAAAGAGCTCTTCAAAGGCAGGAAGAGCTGGGCTGTGGATCTGAGCAGCACTTCCATACCCAGCCCAGCCCCGTGCTCAGGGGCAGCTCTCAGAACCTCAGCCCTGTCGCGTTCCCCTTGCTCTGAAGGGATAGAACTCTGAAGGTGAAGGGTTTGGATTTTGCTGCTTGTCCAGGTTGTGCTCCCTGGGGATGTTGAATGCTCCTAAACTGCACAGTTTGGGTGCCTCAGCTCTGCCAAACCCACGTCCAGCTGCTCTGGAGAGAGAACTGCGCAGTCACAGAATCACCGGGTTGGAAGAGACCTTCAAGATCATCGAGTCCAACCCAGCCCCAACAGCTCAACTGAACCCTGGCACCCAGTGCCACATCCAGGCTTTGTTAAACACACCCAGGGATGGGGACTCCACCACCTTCCCAGGCAGCCATTCCAGAACTTTATCAGTCTTTCTGTGAAAAACTTTTCCCTGCTATCCACCCTGTATTTCCCTTGGCACAGCTCGAGGCTGTGTGCTCTGGTTGTGTCAGTGCTGCTGGAGAAAGAGCCCAGCCCCAGCTGAGCACAGGCACCTTTCAGGAGCTGCAGAGAGTGATGAGGGCACCCCTGAGTCTCCTTTTCTCCAGGCTGAACACCCCCAGCTCCCTCAGGGGTTCCTCACAGGGTTTGTGTTCCCAGCCCCTCTGGACGTGCTCAGTGTCCCCAGGTCCTTCCCAAGCTGAGGGCCCAGAGCTGGACACAGCACTCCAGGTGTGCCCTCACAGTGCCAGGGACAGGGGCACAGTGACCTCCCTGCTCCTGCTGGCCCCCCCATTCCTGACCCAGGCCAGGAGCCATTGGCCTCTTGGCCACCAGGGCGCTCTGGTGGCTCCTGTCCACCCCCAGGGCCCTTTCTGCCTGGGCGCTGCCCAGCCACTCTGTCCCCAGCCTGCAGGGGGTTATTGTGGCCAAAATGCAGGACTCAGAACTTGCACTTGTTAAATTTCATCTTGTTATACTCTGCCCATCCAACTCAGCCCCTGAGAGCCTGGAGGGATCCGCACACCCCTGAATTCCCAGCGTGGCTCACACAGAGCTGCAGAACAGACAAGTTCTGCCCACACTCAGGATGGTTTGGTGAGCCAGCTTGGCCACAAGTAGGGCAAGAGCTTTGAAACCATGAAAGAATCTGGGTCAAAATCCAGCCCCTCCCAGACACACATAGACAGATGTGATTTTGTATTGCTGACAGCTCCTAAAGATCTGCAATTAAAGCAAATAAATGACTGAGGCACCTTTTCAATCCCTGGCAGGTTGACTTTCCCTGTGTCTGGAGTGTGCACTGTGAAACCTGAAATTTGTGTTTCAGGGCACCCTCCAACACTTGTTGGTCCAACAGGACATTTGGTACTGACCTCAAGCAGCTCAAGATCTAATTCCTGACATTTCTGCAGGCCACAGAGTGTGCGACATCCTGGAATGCCCTGCAACCTTTACTGAGCCCAAAAATCTTTTATTAACATAATTAATTTATGTGCACAAATCTCTTGCTGAAACCAGCACTGAGCTGCAGGATCAGGTTCATGTGCTGGAACTGCTCCAAAACATTTCTGTAAAATGGGAATCAGAGCAGGCCCAGCAACCATAGATCGAATGGGATTTAAATATAATTAATATTGAATACTAAAAATTATGGTGTGTAATCATAATGACAATTCAAGCTTAACAAGTGCAGCACAGTAATGAATGAATTAAAAGCAATACACTTTCTCACTCTCAACAGAAGTGTTTGAAACTATATTTTAATACAAATCCACTGTTTGAACGGAGATTAACAAATATTAGTCTCATTATAAATTTTAATATTATTTGCATAAACTTTATTGAGAGTGAAAGAAAAGGAAGAAAGAATTTTCAATTTCACAAGAAAACTAGAAAATTGAATTTTCTTAAAAGCCTATCTTAAAAGTCACTTTAAGTTAAACAGATTTCCAGAGGCAGGAAATGCTGAGTTAACACTACAACAATTGGAAGGGAGGCTACAAATGAAGCAATTAGGTTAATAAATAAATGGAGAAGATGCTTCTAAAATTACTGCCTTTGTCAAATGTTCAGCATCTTAAGCCTGGTAAGATGCTGTTTATCAAAGCAGG
>VZSU01001109.1:207771-235828 GCA_013398715.1 Nesospiza acunhae
GCTAGACAATGTTTTAGAGAAGGACTGTGGTACACAACTGAAAGTAAAGCAGAATAAATAGAAATCAGCCCTAGGTTTCTTCTCTGGGATTCAAAGGCTGGCCACAGATAGTCAAGGAAGAATCCAGTTTATCTTCCAGTGTTCTCCCTCTCCCCAAACTTTGCCTTCTTCTTATCTACATTTGTTTCAAAAATATTTTTTGCCTAAAAATGTGGGTTTTTTTCTTGTGAAGGAGGACCTACAAGAGAGTGTCAAAATATGAGGAGCTTGGACTCCCTGGACTTGAGGTTTCCCTGGACTTGAGGTTTTGACTTGGTTCTAGGCCAGGGTAGGTAAAATGGATTTACAATATCCATGGCATTTATCAGACACAATTTTTTCCCCCAAGTGATTCCAATTCCAGGTGGTGAAGAACAGCACCAAACAGCACCCATTTGAGAGGTCATTCAGATCATTCATCATCTTGAGTATTCCACTGAACCCTCCCTGCACAGAGATAACCAACACTTGGGCCATTATGGAAATTTTCCCTTACAACACACTTAGGAGAGGAGCACTTTAAAGGAAAATGTCACAGCACCAGGAAAGGAAAATGTGCAGCTTTTAAAGTGCCTCCAAACAGTGGCAAATTACAAAGCATTTTTTGATGATTCCTGGCAGATTGAAGGATTATGTTGAATTTAATCAATATTTTTGAGACATGGTTCCACAGAAACCAAGCCTTTTAACCAGAATTTTACACAACTGAGACATTCCTCCATCAATATTGAGACCAGACAATCGATCCCTCTGTTGGACAGAATAGAACATCTCCAAAACCAGCCCTACATTAAAAAAGCATCACATCCTGCCCTTAAAGTTTATTTACAGATAGATGCTCTGTTTACCAAAGGTCAACATACTTATTCCTGGCAGCACCAGAACTTCTCCCTGCAGGGATCAAGGGAAATATTATGGGATATTTGGCTGGCAGGGAATGTTTTCCAGCAATCCCAAAAACAACTGGCTGACAATGAAGGCATCTCTGATTACAATTCTGTGCTCAAAAGGACCTGTTGGGATGTGCAGTGGGCACTGGGCCAGGAGGGCTCAGCTCCACTTGGAAGGGTAAATGCAGCAGGGGCCTATTTTGTTCATGCTGTTGGTATCCAGTGACTTGGGAATTCACATGCTGCCCTTCCAGTCACTCCTTTCCCCACACAGACAAGAACCGGGAAATTCAATTTGGCTATAGAACCAGATCTCTTGGTTACAGGTGGAAAAGGGAGAAAAGGCACCCAGAAATCCACATTTACGGAGAAGGATACTGCAACAACTCCCATGGCAGCATTCATGTCAATCAACATGTTTAGGAAATAACAGTTTTGGTTAATTAACTTTAAAGAAAACAAAACACTGATCCTCACAAGAGCCTTGTTTAGCAGGACCTCTTCCCCCGAGCCTTGCACAACAGCGAGGATCCAGCTATCAAAGGGCACACTATTTAAACCTGACAGTGTCACTCTTGCTATGCCAGCCATCAGTTTAGTGTGCAGCAGGACACCCAGAAGTAATGAAATGTGTCCTTACATGCAGATCCTGATGTCTTCCACAAACACCCATTAGCTGGATGCAGCAACACCCCAGGGGCAGGTTAATTGATGCAGTGATAAATGGCATGGCTCGAGGGCCTGCTGAAAATCACTTCATCTACACATTGACAGTGCTCCTGTTCCTGATCTGGAGCTCTAAGCACTTCCTCCCTTTTAGTTATGAATGAAAGGATCAAGACTCCCTTCCTGGTTTTATTTTATTTCCTGTTTTTATAACAACCTGCACGATCCATTGATGGCTGATGATATGTCCCTCGTGTTCCTCTCTCAGTCCCCACTTTGCCTGGCTGGCTCCAAACCTGTTTTATTTTTTTTTTTTTGTTTGTTTGTTTTTTTGTTTTTTTTTGTGTTCCTCACAAACCCAACATCACAGGCACAGAAAACACCCTGTGTCCTCCTTGTTTTTGCTGGCCTGGCTTCTGTGTCTCAGTGATTTTCTTCTTTGAATATTTTCATCTTCACTGAGTGTTTCAGTGAAATCAAGAGTTTAATTACCTCGGGAGGCAGCAGGGGTGTCAGGGTTGTGGATGAGGTCAGCTGCTGACTGCTTGTCACTGAGGGACTCTAATTGGAGCATTTGCCTGACAATTTTAAAGGCAATAAGCTTTATAATAAGATATTTGCATTTCTAGTTTGGTTTAGGTGTATCTTTGCTTATTAGGGCTTCTGAGGAAACAGCATTCACATGCTGATTTTCCTGAGATTGACTTTAAGCCCTCTAAGCCTCCAGAAAATTTGTTTTTACCATTTAATTGCTATTTCATGTTTGGTTCAACAGGGCTCTCTGATGCTCACAAAAGTTTGAGGCATAACTACTGTTCAGATGCAGATTTTACAGCTGAGTCTCACTTGGGAAAACAATAAGAAAAATAAGATCAAAGTTCTTAAGCCCCTTGCCCTAAATTTCTCAATGGCCAAGAGACCCACAGCTATTCCCTGAAGAGGCAATAAAAAATATTCTAATATTAAAGAGATCACCACTCACACTTAGAAAATATTCTGTGTGTGTCAACCTCTGAAGGCCTGAGGGAAGACTTCTGTTATTCATGCTATTGTAAGCTCTGTGTACCTTCCAATTCTTTATATAGAAAGCTTAATGGCCATGGATTATTTGCCTCATTGGTTATGGTGCTTGGAAATAAAACAATGGGAAATATTCATTATTATGCTCCCTTGTATTGAACTTCCACTTGGCTGAAGTATTAAAACAAGCTGCAAGGAAAATTAAACCTCAGAAAAAAATGGCAGGTTTATTTATGGACGTGAGAGACAAATTAACAGCTCTATTCCTCTTGGTTTGCAGTGGTTATTCTGTAAGAGCTCTGTGCTCTGGGCTTACTCTGCCTATCCAACAGGGTTTTGTTCACTTCTATTATTAGATGGCAGCCTACGAGCAGGAACTGGGGGCATATGGGAGGTGAAATTACAAAAAAAAAACCCAAAACCCATCAACAACAAAGCCACCAAATTACTACAAAGAATAATTAAAAAAAGAAACTCATTGTTGTTTTGAGTACTTCAAGAAGAATCATTTGTGTTGTCAAATTTGAAAGTCTTAATAACTAGAAAATCCAAAACAGACTGACTAAAGGGTAATCTCAGAAAAAGATATTAAAGGAGCAAAGGTTTTGGCTGAGGCCCACTGAAGTGAAAATTTATCTATAATTTCTTCATCAGTTATTATAGATTATGGCAGATAATTTTTGAGAAACATCTGCAATATATTTTGAGAAGGCCAATATCAAAATGTCATCTCAAATGGTACAGAAATATTAATTTATATTATTTAATTGTGACTAAAGATCAGAGATTTATCAGTTGATCATAGTTTGCTGTGTGGAATCAATAACAACAAACAGGCAGAATGATCCCTAAAAGCTTTAAATTATGCTTAGCTGAGAAGTCAAATACAGCCTTTAAATGAATGCATGTGAAAAGTGTACATTGGGTATCTCTGGATATTGACAGTTTATTAGCTGAATATTCACTAATTACCTTTTTTGACATCCTAATGGCCAGTGCTTTCTGCTGTCAATAACCTGTGGCTGTAATCCCAAAGTGCTGCTGCAGCCCAACACTAAATCCACATCACTCAGTAAAAGTGGTAAATTACTCCCCTGAAACTGGGATTCCTCAAGCCCTGCTTGGTGCATTTGATGACTGTCTCATTAATAATTAATAAAATTAAGGCCAAAAAACACTTCAGGGATTTATGGTGACAAGAACTGATGATTAAATCCTGTTTTAGATTTTAGGGTGGCATGGAGGTGCCAACTGAGATCCAGGAAGAGAGAGAGGGATTTTGTCTTGCTTGCTTCTTCCTGAAGATAAGGTGACTTCTTTCCCAGCACTTTTACATTTCATCTCTAAAGTGAATTAATATTTTTAAAGGCCAAGCTTGTGGTTTCATTTTTCACTTTGACAGGTTCTGAAATGCAGATAGATTTGATATAATATGGAATATTTTTCTTGTTTTAGTCTAGTCATCTTTTGTTCTAATGCCACAGAACAAACCAGTGACTTTTCAAATGACCCTGTGAAAACACAAGATCAGAAAACAAAGCTGCTCCTGTCCAGCTGGGAAATCACCTTCTCATCTTGAGGAAGCTGCTTTTTTGTTCTTATTTCTTCCCCTTTTCCAGCAGTTTCTTTTTAATCTATCCTAGCAAGGGGTTTACCAACAAAGGATCTCTTTGAAAAATCCTGTTGAGATTTATAACGGTGAAAATTCCTAACGCTGAGGTTCAAAGGTGGCGCATCAACAAACTGCTTGTCTCACCTGTGTCCTTTCATTTTCCTACTTGGAAATTATTCTGGAGGGTTTTTGCAATGCTGAAAGGAAGCACTAAAGACAGAGATTGAAATAATTACAACATGTAAATATAGATGCCTGTAGGTAAAGCTATATTATAAGTGGAGAGGGAACCATGGACTGTAGGAATAACGTGTAGGAATACGTACATCAGGTGGCAGGAGATGGAAAACGTTTTCTACAGAATACATTTGCTGTTTTGGGGAGAATATTGGTTTATTTGCCATGGAAAAGGACCCCTTGCTTTCACTTTGGAAAAGAACTGGCAGTTTTAGAAACATTTTTGCCTCCCAAGTGTCTGGATCACCCTGGTGTGCCCAGGGGAAGAACTGATGAAATCCAAGCCTGTTGAGGTACTGAACTTGCACTTGTTTTTGCAGAGCTGCAGGTAAAGACTCTTTTCCAAAAACTGAAAAATTTGTTTATTAGAAAGTGGTCTGTCTAATGCATGCAGAAGTGCAAAGGAGGTGTCAGCAGGGTTTATCTAACACATGCATTAAAGCATTAGCATAAGTGTGCTGACTATGCAGAAGATATAATTTCTTGGTCTAGAAACTTGCTCTAAATGCTGCAATCTTGATTTTAAATTAGCTATTAAATTATAATATGTGGTTTACTAAACAGTAATTAAAATCTAATTTTTATTAATGCTGTGAATATTAATCCATCCCAGGTTCATTTGTTTCATATAATTCTTCTAAAGCAATGCATTGCTGCTCTTCTAAAATATTTTTTTTGTGTAGCATTTCCTCCAGGAGGGACTGGAAAAGGTCCCTGTATGCATCCAACAGTTCTCAGTGTGATTTATTTTTGAGAAACTAACACCATATGGGCTCTCACAGCATCCACTGTAATGGTATTGGGCACTGGCTTATTTTTCTGTGCTGTTTTGTAGACTCTGAGGACATGAGGTGAATGCAAAACCTGCCTGGAAGGTATCAAAGTGATGGAGCATTAGTCAGGAGAAGGGAAAACTTCTCCAAGTGATGATTGACTAGGGATGTGTTTTCCTGCAGACATTTTACATCGTATAATGAAGCCAGAATACAAGCATGCATTATTCTGTGTCTTCATTAGAAATTTAAACAAGCTGTAAGAGCACCAAGCATAGACCCCAACGTGCACAGCAGAGCTCAGGGGGTGATTTATTATCATCTGAAACAGAAGCAGAATTGGACTTGACGTGGCAAACCTTGATTCACCTGCATCAAGACAACTGCATGTCACTAATTCCAGCATGAAGTAACAGCCAGAATACAAATTAGTATTGGACCAGTATTTTCCAACTGTTTCAATTTGTTCTAAAACAACAGGCAAGTCACGACAAGATGGAAATTAATTTTAAAAATTCAAAAAAATGTCCAGCCGGTGTCTGATATATCAATTGCAAAGTGATTCAGTTGCATTGTACAGCTTAAAGGCTGAAATTTTATATTACTTGATTAAACAGAAAACAGAAATCAGATGGTACAAGACACAACACTGAAAAATTTATGTAGCAGCAGGAGAAAAATGAAGCACAAAGTATTTAAATGTTTCCCCAGGTCACAGAGCAAATTTGTGTCAGCAAATGATTCTAGAATCCTCACTCCCAGGACAAAGCTGTAATTGCAAATCTGTGCATCTTGGAGCAGTATCTGATTCCTAATACAAACAGCTTTTTATTTAGCAAAGATATTCAGTCCTTTGCCCTGCCCTGTGCAGGGAACAATCTGATGCATGGACAGATTTCTGATTGGGAATAGGAGGATGAGAGGAAAAGAGCTTTTTAAAGAAATGCCACATATTTACTGCATGAACACAGAGCTCAAACACCAACCTGCAACCCCCATCAGCCATGCTGAGCTTTGAGCCTGGGAACACAGAGCTCACCCAGGCAGCACCCAGAGAATGATAGGAGTGATGTTAGTATAGATGATAGGACATGTTGGGAGCAAGTGTTCACTTTCACATGTCTCTTCAGTTTAAGTGTGTTATTTAGCTGAATGGCGAATTCTCCCTCTGGTCAAGGTATTCAGCTCAAATTGTAGGAGCTAAAGCTCACCCTTCCTATTTCAACATGGCAGGAAAATAACCTTGTTCTTCTCCTGTCCAGTTGTCCAACACCTTTGGAGATCTAGCTCAAATTTCTGGCCACACTCAAGGACTCGCAACTTGAATCACCGCCCTCAAAGCAAAGTGATGCACAGATGGCAAAGTCCAAAATCTCTCAGTGTGTGTCTGCAGCCTGACAGTATTGGCCCAGGAAAGGCAATAAACAAACAGGACTGCCCTGCTCATGGGCTGCCTGTGCAGCTCACTGCACACACCTGGGCAGAGCCACATCTTTCTGGATTTGCTTTTTGTTCCTCTGGCAGAGCTCTTGTGCAATGAAGGGCTGCCTGGCTTGGTCAGCAGCAGTGATCTCATACCTTGGCACTGGCCAGAAAGGAGCAGTTCCCAACACATGAACAATTTCTGACTGGAACTGCTGGAAAATTCTGCCTGGGCTGACTTTTGTGGCAGGCCAGATGCTGTTTGTGCAGAGCTTTGGATTGAATCTGGTTTTAAAGTTCTTGCTCTTTGATTCTGTCAACCACCACTGAATAATGAGTGACAGGCACCCTGATTTCACACAATGGGTTAGGTTGGAAGGGATCCTAAAGATCACCAATTTCCAGCTCTTCTGGGCAAGGAACCTTCCACTGGACCAGGCTGCTCCAAGAACCTGGCCTTGAACACTTCCACAACTTCTCTGGGCAATAAAGAAATTTTCCCTCCCTTCCTCTTAGAACAAAAAAATCCCACATTTGTACAAAAGTCGAGCATTAAGAACTAAATAGATTCACAAAATATGCTGAAATATAAGTGAAAATATCAAACTTAGGTGCTTTATGTTTTACAAATGGTATTTCCTTTCAGATTGATGTGTCTGAATTTCAAAACCCTGCTATACCTCATTTCAATCTCCTGCTCCTATTTTCTTGCCTTCTACTCCAGCTCAGTAATATCTGTCACTGCCTCCTCTGATAACAAATCCCTCTGATTTAGTTTCTCTTAATTTATTCACTTTTTAAAAGGGCACAATAAACAATAATGGCCATTGAAAGACCAAAAGTGAGGATAATGAAAAATCCAGTCACCAGCAGTGCAAACTGCAGTCTATTATTAACCTAATGATGTGAGACTGTTTAAATATGATAAAGCTCTTGTTAGGAGTTAAAGCTAAGACTAAATAAATATAAAGCCTGCCTCATTTAGATCATTTGGTCTGTCATTTCATTTAAGTTAAGTGAGAAATAAATTAAATATTTTATGATCTCTGCTGTCAGGAATTCCTTAACGTTACATATGACCATGCCCTCCTTCCTCTGCAAACACAAGTCTGGAGCTGCACTCCTCAGATGAGCCCATATTTATCATTAAGGCCAAAGGGATAAGTTCAATTTCAGTAATATCTGCACACAGGGGAAACATCTTGGTTGACAGCACAGCACAGGCAGCCAGAATGATGAATTTTTTATGTACCACCTACATTGCAAACACTTTGCAGAAGAACTGAACATCAAACTGCCCCTGAACTGCTTTGGCTTGTGCAGCCTCCAGGGCAGAGCCTCACCCTGATTATTGATCCTGGGCTGGATGTTGCTCCTGTCTCTGCTGCTGCTATTTCTGGACAGAAGTGTTTTTGTGCTCGGAGATGCACTGATGGCTCTGATCCACCAGCACACCCAAGGCACACCCAGCAGCAGCAAACCCAGCCAGTGATCCCAGGGTGGAGCAGAGAGCAGAGGGAGGGGTGTTGCATGTGTCCTGTAATGACCAGGGCCCTGCTGGACTCAGCACAGCTAATTAATGATTAATGCCACCTCACCCATGTGCTGAGGCAGCTACACTGGCTCCAGCCCAGCAGCAACCTGAATGGTGCTGCAGCTCCATCTCCACTGCCCCTCCTCAGCTGCCCTTTTGTCCAGAATGTAGCCATCAACCCACAGAAATTCTACTCTTTTTTAAAAATTTATTCTTTCCCTTGTCTTAATATATTTGAGTTGTGAGGCTATACAACAGGTAGTCGAACACGTTGTTTGTAGATGGACAAAAATGTACTCCAGAAAAATCAAAGCAGCACAGCTAAAAATGTCTCCACCCCCTCTACAAACACAAGCACAGGGTAGGAGTTCATCTCCCAGCTCTGGTGGATAATGCAGACTTGTCTCAAGCTGCCCTAATTTACTAAACCTGCCAGCAAAGGTAAATTTCAGGTTACTATTTGTCATCATTTACCCACCACAGCTCCCACTCTTCTCCTGCTGCACTCCTGTGGCTCGCTCAGGAGGTGCCCCTTGCCATCCCTGGTGGCTCAGGGTCTCCACACCAGCTGCTGCTGCTGCTCTGGGCCCTCTCTCCCATCAGTCACTCCCTAAGTTTAATTAGCTTATTGACTTTAAATAATAAGATTATATTGGTTTATAAACTTAGAATATATTGGTAAAATATTGGTATAATCTGCTGCAATATAAAAAGCTTTTATCCAGAAAAGGAAAATGAGTAGCAAAATGAAGATATTTTTTGTATTGTTGATATTTGCCCACTCTACCAGCAGATAGTCATCTACTGTGGTCAGATTAGCTTCTGTTCTGGGTTATTATTTATTATCCCTTTGCTTTTAAATGGTTGTGTGTGTAAATCCCTTTAATATAAAGTATGAATAGAAGCATTTGTTGCTACAAGGATGAGACTGATTGAATGCCCAGGGCATCCAGAACTTGTGAGAAATTATAACAACTCCAGGAAGAGAAGGATGGTTAAAGCGTCTGCCTATTAGTAAAAAGTTAATAAAACCTGATTCTTTATTTTCTATGAGTTCTCTTTAAAGAACAGAAGTTATAGCTAAGTGCAAAGAGGGGGTCTCTTAAAAATGTGGCAAAAGAAGATAGAAGACAAAAAAATTGGAAGATACAGCAGGTATTGCAGAGGGGTTTGAGCAATTGTGCAAACACACCAGAGAGTTCTCCCAGTCACCAAAAGCGCAAGACAAGCCCTGGCTCCCCTCTGCAGTTTAACTGCTTTATTTCTGCGCTTCCAAGCAGCTGCTCTGCACATCCCCATCCCCAACGCCTCTCTGAGGACACCCCATAGACTTCCCCTGGTGCTACAAGGAGCTGACTTCCTGACTTAGACAATTCTGGGAGACTGAAAGCAATCACAAATCAATTATTTTAGTGGAAAACAATCCAAATCTGAAGGCTGCCATGCAGAAAAGGGTGTGTGGGGGAGATCACAGGGGGGACAAAGACTTCAGACTAGTGCATTAACTTCCTGAACTTCCTATCACTTACTCTTATGTCCCTCCTATTTAAATGATTTCCTATTGAATTGCTCAGCAGTGCCTCCCCATTACACTCTGAATATGTATAGACACAGCAGGTGGTTTAAAAATAGCTGCAAGTGTCTTGAGAAAAAAAAAAATCCCTGGAACATATTAGGTTGGTTAGGGAGAATTTTAATGACACCTACAGCAATTTACAGTTGACAAATTTTTATGTTTCCGCCGTGCAGGAAAACCCAAAATGAATTATCTTGTTTATCACTGGGAAAAGGACAGTAATGAAACATGCTAATTTGGGAAGCAAAATTAAATTGCAGCCAAGGCAGTGTTCAAACAGGTGCCATCCCAATCACATTTGTTCCACCTTGGACTAATACTCTGCAATATTAAAGGCAGAGAGGTGTCCCACGTTCACCCAAAGAGATGTGAGCAATCTCTGCACTGCTCTGCTGCTGCAGAAAGATTCAGTCTGCCTGCATTACATCTCAGGAGGCTTTGTAAATTACACGGTGAAGGAATCTTTTCCATGGGATGTTAAGAAATAGCTGCATCACCAAATAAAAAGCTGCACATTCCCCAAAATACAGACTTAAACTGGATCCCTTCAAATATATGTATGGTAATAACAGTGACCTCTTTCTAAAGTGCATTTTAGGGCAGAAACTGGAAAACAAAACAAAGAAAATGGAAACATACAAAACACTCCCCCCTGAACATTCTCTAAGTAGAATTTCTGTTCTCACAGCAGTATTGATGCTCTTTTGGATGCCAACATTTGCTATCAGTCATGACTCAAATAAATTTCCGCACACTCTACAATTTCACTTCTTTAAGGCCTTTGATTAGGATCTCCCAGGTTTAATTCCAAGGAATTGCAGGATGAAAGTATCTGCTGAGGAGGTGATGTGTCACTCTGTGGAGACACAGTTATTGCTTTGGATCCGCAGTCCCTCCTGTGGCCACCCACCATCACTTCTAATTATCACTTCAAATCATACAAAGCACATCCACTGCTAGGCACAGAAGGCAGGTGGGTGAGAGGAAATCTATTATAAAAACAGCCCTCCAGGGAAGGAGAATTACACTGGGCTATTTTTCTTGGTTTTCAGAAAGTAGTCCTGTTAGTTACAGCCATTCTCCTGGAGCAACTTAAAAAGCTTTGGGGTCATCCCCAGGACAGGAAGAATCTCCCAGCAAGAGGGGGTGGCTACAGCACAGGAAGAAGGTGGTGTGTGTTTCAAAGTAGTAAAAATTGGAGAAAAACAGCAATTACAGGATGACATACGTGATAAAATGCCTCCAGAACAAATCAGTTGTATTTCTGTTAAGAAATCCTGAAAATTTGCTGAGAGTATAATGGCTCACAAAGCATTTTCTGAGTCTGAAATGAGGATCTTGGTATCCAAAGGATAGAGCAGAGCTCAGTTTGGCACAGGGGTGAACATGTTTGTTAAAGCTGAGCTGGGAAATTAGGGAATACAAGGTAACCCTGGTTAAGAAACAAGCAGAGAGTTCTGTGCCAGTATATACTCCTGCCCATTCTAATCCAATTTTTTATCTCTCATTCAGCATAAACAGCAAACTCGTCCTCCTCTGCAGCTCCAGCCATACGAGACAAAACTCAGGGAAGGTGTTTCAGCATTCTCTTTCAAAATCATCTTCAGTTTCCCCCACAGCCTGTTCTTCCAGAGTGCTGCAACTACTGTCCACCCTGCTGGGAAAGCCCAGGGTCTGACCTCTGCCTGCATTTCCCAAAGACTTTGCTTTTCCCATGCCTAAAATAAGTTCTTACAAGGAGGATTAGAAAGTTTTTATCTCATGTTCACACAAGCATGCGATATATTGGGGGTCCTGGTCCAAGACTGAAACTCTAACTTGTAATAAAAATGCCCCAAATGGGGAAGAATCACCTGAGACAGGGTCCAGGTAAGACCTGGCAACAACAGCTGCAATAAAAGCACCTTGAGATTTGCCTCTGTGAGGTGATGGAGATTTAAACTGCACAAGATGATTTTTGGCAGCCATAAGTCAGGAGGCAGTGCCTTCTGAAGGGCTCTCCCATGGCTCAGCTGGATTCACCAGCTTGGCCAAAGAAGCTCTGCTGCTTTTGAGCTGCTTTTGGGCTGTTCAGAACCCACACTGGAATCCTGCACATCTGGCTGGGATGGAGCAGCCAAGCCCCCTGCAGCAGGGTGTCTGCAAAGCTTTCTCAATTTAACAATAACCATCATGACACACAGAACTGAAATGGTTTAAATCTCACATTGCTCTTATTTCATTTATATTTTTTAATATATAAAAGCCTCATCACAGAAGTGCTAGACTGTTGTTTTTTTGCTTTTTTTTTTTTTTTGTTGCCTGAAATGTTATTGTAGCACAATAAAAAGAAACTGCTTGGATCTTTTATGTAATTAAAGCTGTTCCCCCACATCACCCAAAAGGGTAAGACACCCATTTCTCAGTAAAGACATAGGAGGATATACAAAGAACTCTCTCAGCTGTAGATATGATAACAGCGAGGTCAGGAGGATGCTATATTTTCACCAGACAGTTACAAAACCAGGCTTTTAATGTACGAGTTTTATACAAAAGAGAAAAGGGAGACAGATGGTGAGCAGGAAAGAGTTTTTATGGGTCAGGGATGGGAAGAGCCTAAGCAAATAAGGCTATTTCGAGGTTTCTTTGAAAATCCTAGTGCCAGTTCCTCCACTCTCTTTTAAAGATAGGATTAAAATGCCAAGACTCCATGGGTGGGAAGCAAAAAACAAAAAGAAAGATATGTGTGTCATTTCAGAGAATTTCTGCTGGACCCTAAAGGGGAAAACCACCACGCAAAATCCAGGAGACTGCTCTGGAAAACGAACAGAACCCATCACAGTGAATTAGGATGGGGATGGCCGTGGCTCAGAGGAGCAGGGGCTCTTTGCTGGGAGAGGCTCCCAAGCCTGCCAGGCTTTGAGGCTGACCCAAATCACCAACCTCTGAACTGTGTCCCATCAGAATACAAACTGCAGTGGCTGGAGCAAGGCTTGGAGGGTGTGCTGGGTGGGAACCTCAAGATTTTGCACTTTCTTAAGGTAAAAATCCAGCTTTAGAGAGTGAAGTGGATTTATAAAAAGCTTTGGTGAAAAAAACACCAACATCCACTCCCTGAGCGCGGTGCACTCTCAGTAGGGATCCATTTTGCTCTCCCTCCAGCAACTTTCACTGCCTTCTCCACGCGTAACAAACTGGTACAGACCTCCCAGGAGTTCCTTTTTTCTCCATAATCACTCAGGCTTGGCTGGAGATCTGCTCCCTGCTCTTTCTGCGTGTCCTGTTGCTTCCTGCGTGCAATGCTCAGCTTGCTGCCTTGCTCCTGTGAGCTCTGCTCCCAGATTTACACACCTTGCTGCTCTCCCCAGAGCAAGAAAAACCCAAAAATGAGCAATTACTGCAAAAACACCTCCTGTCCCAAGGGGTTGCTCCAAAGAATCTTAAAGCACTGGAAGGAGGAACTAAGAACGAGAGAAAACAGCAAATAATCAGCATTGGGGTGAAAAGAAAATACGTGACAGCTGATGAGCAGCTGAGAAGCCACCAGTGACCTCTCTGAATCCTGCTCAAATACAACCCAGTGAGCTGACCATGTTTATTACTTCATTAAATATTTTTTTTTTTCACTTTTACTGTAGGAGCTCCAGCCTATGACACAATCTTAGTTCTACTTATAACCAGAGAAATGGCCTCAAGCTGTGCCAAGGGAGGTTTAGTTTGGGTATTAGGAAGAGTTTTGTTACCGAAAGGGTGGTCCAACATTGTAACAGGCTGCCCAGGGAAATGTCCTGGAAGTGTTCACCAGCCCTGAAAATATTGAAAAAACCTGTGGATGTGGCACTTGAGGACACGGGTTAGTGGTGGCCTTGGCACTGCTGGGTTATTGATTGGACTCCATGACCTTGGAGGTCTTTTCCTACTTAATGACTCTATGAGCATTAAAAACACTTTTAATCAGGATCTTTGAGGACCATCATTTTTAACTGGAAAGAACTAGTTTCAATTAAACTTCATTAAAAATTTTCAGCACCAATGTGGTCTGTTTAAAACAGACTGAGGTTCAAGTTCTTATAGAGAAAACAATCTTTCCAGGTGGATATTTTGACCATGCCACTGCTGCCTTTCATTTTTTAACAGTCTCCACTTCATCCTTGTGCTGCTCCAGATCATCGCTGAAAACCAAGCAGGAGATGAAACGTGTGCTCTGTCCCAGGCTAATGAAACTTTTCCTAAAATTTCTAAATTAAAAATTCTTTTTTTATTTTTTTTTATTTTTTTGTTCCCTAATTAAACTTCTGTCTTTAAAGCTTCCAAGTAAGGTTCACAAAGTCTAAAAGCTGTTGTAGGAACCCTTGCATTCTGATGAGGTTTTTTAACCCTCCCACCCGGTAACACACGAGAGTCCAACACAAATCACACGTCGAGTCACTCTGCTGCCAGATGGGACCCATTTGTTGAGTGCTTGGAAGACAAGGACCCTCATCTCATCTGAGCATTGCTTCTCATTAGTGACAGGTCACTCAGTCACAAGATGTTTCTCACACCCAACACAAACCCCAGTTTGATGGCAGCACATTCTGCGCCCTCTCCCAGCGGCAGGAGCTGCTCGGGGGGCTCTCGTTAATTTGCAATCTTGATCTGATTTGTGCACAGCAGCCCCTGCTCCAGCAGGCTGCACAATCATTCCCGAGCTGCTCTCGTTCCTGAAAGGCACAGAATTGTGCCAGGCTCCAGAAAGGGAGAGCGCAGATTCCGTTTGATGTGCCGTCTTACGTCTCTTTTTAGTGCATTTAAAAATTCCCTTTCATTATGCTCATAAAAGCTGCATCCATCACGCTGCTGAGCCCAACAGCTGTGCTGCATATAGACACTGATACCCACAGGCAAAACCCTTTTATGGGACACCTCATGGGATCAGAGACAGAGGCTCCAAATGTTTCAACTAAGCCGTACCTGGGATGACAAATAAATATTTGAGACACACAGACATGTACTCAGGCTTCCCACTTTTGATTCCTAAATAAAGCCTATAAAATATGTAGTTATGCCTGGAATCAAATGCCTTGTGCCACACACACACACTGAAACTTATTACCTGGGTTTTACAGCGATGCTGTCATCCATTTAAGCAGACAACTTATCCTAAGATTTTATCAGTGATAAGGAATATTAGGTTTAATATTTATTACCCCTCCTGACCCACATCTTAAGCAACCACAACTGTTGATTTCTGCTGCACAAGGATTATCCATGTGGGATTTCTAACCAAGTTAAAGCAGAAGCTGTCTAAAATTGCCCAAAAAGCTTTCTCTTGGGGGTTTTCAAGTCAAATTTCCCACTTGTGAAATCTGACTTTCCAAATGGTGGCCTCACTTCTGAAAGTGCAACTTTTACTGTCAGAAAAATGGAAAATATACTCCAAAGAATTGAGCTCCTCATTGCAGTTATTTATTGCATTGCCCAAATTAAAAGCTGAACTGTAAAAGTATAAAATAATGCAAAAAGTCACTAATTCCTTTCTATATTCATTACAACATTAATATGGACATCTGTAAGGGGTTTAAGAAGAGAAAATGAACATTCACAGGGTCTAAGTTAGAAAAATGTGTAAGTCTATTCATGTTCAGCTTCACTTGCATATTTTACTCATATTTTAATAGTGATTCAAATAAATTTTATCAATTCAGATTTCCTGGCTGATTTTGACCTAGACATTCAATATTTCCATGCTTCATCCTTCACTTCCCTCACGCACAAAGCTGGTGCAACAAGGATTCATTTTGAGACATTGGAAGGGATCCTCACACCTGGGAAACGCTGAATGAAAGAGGGGCCACAAAGAGCACAATAATTTGGCAGCCACCACCATTGCTGAGAGGCAGTTGTGCTTGCAGCCCGGCTGCTCTTTTTGTCCTTTGCTGTTAGTTTTAGTGGTTGTTTCTTTCCTAATGGATTGCTGCAGCGAAGGACTAGAAATGAGTAATAAGAGTAATTTGCTGCTTCCATTGCAAGACAACACAAGTTATATTTTCGGTGCCGGACAGAGAATATTGCGGGGAGAGCAGAGCCATCAGCAAATCCCAGGGAAGGTTAAAGGGAAATGCCAAGGCTGCAAGGGGCTCACTCCGTCAAACACAGACAGGCAGCAAAGTTCAGAGCCTGCAGAGGGTGAGGGCAGGGAAATGGTGACTCCAGGCTGTGCCACCCCAGGGCTGGGGCACCAGGGAGGTCACAGCTGGAGCAGAGGGACAATGTCTGCACATCCACGGGTAAATCCCCAGGGAGGGGCTGAGCAGCAGAGGCTGCTGAGAATAGATCCTGAATTCAATGCATTTCCAGAGCACTGGGGGTTGGTGACAGTGGCATTGTCCTGCTCGCAGCGACCAAAATGTCACATTTCCCTTCTCGGACAGATCCCACAGCAGCGTTTTTAACCTGGGCAGGTTCAGCTCTCGTGTCACCACTGGGGACAAAGTGCCTGCCTGGCACCCCTGGGTGACCCAGGGACTCTGGGAATGCACAAACCCACCAGGACAGCTCGGGACTGGCACTGCTTGGAATGCTGCTGGGTACAGCTGGCACCAGGGAGGGCACCATGAGGCTTTTGGGGGAAAAAATCAGCTGGATTGGGAATGGAACTGAGAACGAATGGAACTTTTCCTTCCAGAAACTGTATCTTTTTAGCATTACCATGCTCAGGTACCCAGGATTTATACTGCTGTGTGGTCCCTGTTTGGAGCTTTTTGTTTTCCTGTCTTCCTTCTACCCCCCCATTCATGGCCTGTAAATGTGCTGTTTCTCACATTTCAGCTCAAGAACTGCAGCCCAGACTAATTTCTGGTGTTACCCACTCTCCTCATTGTTAACCTCAGTTCTTGGCATTTAAAAACCTTTAAAACCTTTAAAAGCAAAGAGAAGCTGTGCTTTTTGTTGAGCTCACACTTGGGAGCGAGCTACTTCACAAACCAAATTTTATAGTGTAGTTGTAATTAATTATGTCACAGTTATTCTAATTCTGCATAAAATTTTGCCTGCTGCAACTAAATACCTTTAAAATATACAGCTGAAGACACAAATATTCCTAATGAAAGGAATATGCACAACATGGGCTCAGTTGAAATAACTTTACAACGTTAATAAATTAAATCAGTATTAATGAATAAGAAATAACATTCCCAGGTAAAACTCAAATGTTCAGATTCAGACAGAGGGATCGGTTTAAAGCAAATTATCATTGACTAATATGAGGAAATGTGTGTGTGTGCTTCCTACTAATGACCGACTATAACTGAAATAATTTCACTCTGGGCCAGCACAGGGAATGGTCATGCAAGGAGGACAAGCAGCACCTCATGAGCAGCATTTGTGCTTTTAGGTCATGCAGGTTGTTCCAAATACATTAACACTGTTTCTAGACTGTTGTACTAGACAGTAAAAAACTGGGATAATTTTATGTTTAGCATAAGATCCGTCTTGATTTTCATGCACTGTGACACTTTTCAGATTTCATTCTTGTATTAAAAATTGTACAAAACTGGATAAATTTAACAAGGGGTGGAAGACAATCTGTAAAAGATGGTCTGTAAAGCCCCTACATGGGACAGACATAGAATTTGTAAATATTTTACTGAGCAGTTCAAATTAAGGTTTGGTTGGAGTAACACTGAAAGTCAGACCCTCAGATCAGCTGGTTTTATACATTTCCTAAAGACCAGGAGGTAAAACAAGTACCAGGAAGTAAAACATGTGCTATGCTCATGCTGTTGAAGGAGTAAAGTAGATTTTTGCTGTTCACAGGCTAGATTTTGATTTCATTACACTGCTGTAAATCCAATTTAAATGGTGTTAAAAGACTCCAAAGGCTTGAAAGTGCATGTGAAAACAAGAATGGTGTAAAGCATCCCCTAGATGGAGCAGGTTGGCAAGGGCCCTGCATGTGCACAGGCATCAGCTGTGCTGCCACACTCAGCTTTACAAACACTTCACAACAAAATTTTGATGAAGGACCCTTATTTTACACTCATTTTGTACTCATTTTACACTCATTTTACACCCCTTCAGCACACGACTGATCATGTTCAGTGTTGGTCACTCAGAAAAAAACTATCAGGACATTCCTATGCTGAAAATACCACACCTGGTCAACACATCTGCAATCTTTCACTAAAATAAGCTCCATACCGATCACCAATAATTTATTTTTTTTTAATATATTTTCTTAGAGCCAAGTGCAGCTACCAGGGCGTGTGATGTGATCTCCCAAAGGCTCTTTTACTACATCAAAGGTCCAAGATGAAGGAAGGTTCAGAGACCCAGGTATCTCTTTCAGTTATAACTTTTCAAAGTTCTGAGGATTGCATATAAATTTTCCATGTCTATAACACTTTGATCTACAGGGAAAAAAAATAATCATGGCTGCAAGGCAAGCAATTATATTTATTTGTCAATTATAAAATTAGATTTAGGAGTCACTAGAGAATATCAATTCTGAATGCCCCATAAAGCTCTGCTAATAACTATAGATACCCATGATTTTGACCTCTCTATTATTTAGACTTATATTTCCTTCCATTTATATGGCTTGATAAAAATTAATGATGCTTCACCATTTAACTCAATCTCCCATGCTCAGAATGGCTTCTGAAAATGATTCTGTCTGCGTTTTGTTTGTTGTTCAGACCAAAGCTGACAGCAAATCACATGGCCCACTTCAAATCAGGCCATGCAGGAGAGTTTTTGGGAGGTAAAGAAGTATCTGGGACGGACAAAGAATTCCCTCTTTTCCCACAGTTAAATAAAATCCCTTCAATAAGCACACCCATCTAACATTTTCTAAGAGATTTACATGAAAAGCCTCATGAGAATTTACAAGCTTGTGAAGTATTTCTCCTCAACTTGCCTGTTTTTTTTTTAATCTTTAAAAATAAAACACTCCAAACACACCGCACAGTCTCAGATGGCAAAAGGAAGGGATTAAAAATAGCAGCAGAGTATTTTAATGAAACGGGAACTGTTTCCCCCACTCGAGTGCAGGGAATGAGCATTTCTGACACCCTAATTAGCAGAATGCAATCAGAAAAGCAGCAGTTTCCACAGGGTGAAATATTTACTTCTGTCTCATTTTAATTATTTTCCACAAATGGGGCAAAATTTTACTCATAGCAAGGATTTTGTGGTTTTTACCTAGGTCAGGGGTGTAAAAACAAGTTTATCCACCACCTTTAGAAATACTCAAATCTTGAACTTTTGGAAAATTTTTGGAATAATTGGCTCCAGGGTGAGTTGCCTTGAAATATGGTTTTCCTTAAGCCACTCTGAGGTGTTTTACATATTACTGAATCCTAAAGATTTGGTAAATTAATAGGAAATTCTCTGAAGCTCTTATGCAACTGCTGTATGAGCACACCTGATTTTGCAGTTTTTTCAACACTCAAACCCACATTTATAACAATCAAAATTATTCCTTTTGTTAGTAACATGACTTTTTGAACCTGAGCAGCAAGGACAATGAGCAGAATATATGTACAGCATAAATAAACACAATACAGCTGTACAATCATATATAAAACAGGATCTCAAATAGTAGGGATCACTACTATTGTGCAAACAGTGTTGTAATTTAAGGTCTCTCAACCACAATGACTCAATTCTGGAAAAAAAATATTAACCCTGAGTCCAGGGAAAAAAATAAAAATAACCCCTTTTGACAACCAAATTGCATCTCAAGCTAAGATTTAGAGACTGAGGCTGCAGCCCAAAATAAGAATTTCCATGTGCAGAGCAGGCCTTTGGTGTGTGTTGCAAAGACAATGGCATTGCTGTCTGCCAGCTGAGAGCATCCTCCTGCGCTCGCAGCTCTTCCCAGTGCCTGAGGACACAGAATTGCTCACCAGCGTGTGGGGGGCTCCCAGCACTGCAGAACTGGGGTCTGGAGTGAGAGGGTGCCTATCCGGCTGGCTAAGTCTGAAACACAGCCCGCTCTTGGCCTCTCTTTACGGTGTTTACAAAGGAATTGCAAATAAAGGAACGGCCGCAGAAAAAGTTCTGTTCTCCCGGGACCTCGAGCCATTTCAATTAATAGCGTTTTCTCCTTAACAAACTTCCGCTGTCTTGACAAAGTAAAGATTTAAAAGCCTTTAGCAGGTGGTGAAATAAACACGGGCACAGTCAGGCACACCCAGGCATGCTCGTGTACACTCGCACACACTCGGGCACGCCCAGGCACACTCAGGCACGCTCGGGCACACTCGGGCACACTCACACTCCCATTTGCTCACAAAATCTGTCTTTAAAGCTGCGACCTGTGCCCTGTATTTTTCCCAGATGAACATTTTCCAGCCCTTTTCTATCTCCTGGTCTGCTCGCGCAGGTGAGAGGAGCAGGGCGGGCGAACTGC
The DNA here is from genome assembly GCA_013398715.1 of Nesospiza acunhae. Taxonomy (NCBI): domain Eukaryota; kingdom Metazoa; phylum Chordata; class Aves; order Passeriformes; family Thraupidae; genus Nesospiza; species Nesospiza acunhae. Next base: position 227,916 of record VZSU01001109.1, read on the forward strand.
AGGAGTGGGGCAGCTCCACATCCAACACCTGTGAGAACCTCTCCTTCTGCGCACCAACAGCCGATGAGCTGGAAATGCATTTCCCTGTGATTAAAGGGGATGTAATAAAAGGTATTGCTGATTTCCTCCTCCTATTAGCTCATTGGAAATCTTTCATATCCTTTGTATTTGTAATACAGGTCTTTGAGAAACATTTTCATATAAATTATACTTTAAAAGTATTACTTCCCCTCCGCTGGTATGGGGAATATTGATGCGATCATTCCATTGCCATTTCCTTTCCAGCAGGCAGCTGAGATTAAGCCAACACAACTGGATCTGACATTCTGGCTGCGTGAAATGAGATTCCCAGCCCTTCCTTCCACCAGCCCTGTGGAAAACTGGCTCCTTTCAAAGGTGTTGAGCAGCCCCACCTCTCAGCAAACTCAGTGCCTTTGAATCCCTGACCCTGATTATTTTAGCGATTAAAAATGGTCAAAATCATCCCATTTTTACCCATCTGGACTGGAAATTTTGCCTCCAGTCCCTAATGCTCTGCATTCTATTGCTCCATGGTGTCGCCCAGGTCAGGTAAATATTCATTATACCCACCAACTTGCACTTGGATTGGGTAAATTTCATCTTTGCTGGAAAAACAAGCACTACAGAGGGCTTTTCTTCAGCAGAGATTTGCAGAGCTGCTGGAGAAGTTTGCTTTTAGTATCCTGGCAGGCTTGGACACACCTCCAGGGGTGATCAAGCTACCAGCCCATGCTTACAACAACAAACAACAAAGGAATATTCAATGCAAATAAATAAATTCAGTATATTTAACACAAAAAAAAAAAAAAAAAAAAAACTATTTTTTTTTTTCCAATAAAAGCATCAGGGATTTTCCACCAGGCTAATCTCTTATACTGTGAAAGGTTTTTAGAAGCTTGAAATATTATTTATCTGCTGCTTTTCTTTATGTGAGTCAAGGAAATCCTGATTTCAGGCACTGGTTTTACCAGACTTTTACTTTTCAGTGAGATCACCATCAATTTTTTTGCTGGTCTGATGGTCAGAAGAGGAGGTGCAGAAAGAAATCCTTAATGCAAGCCTCATAAATAGTTACATTAAAATTTATCCATAAACTAAAATAAATGATAATTTAGAAAAATAGAATTAAAATAATAATTCATGCCCATATATAATTACTATATTATTAATTATTTGATATACTATTAATATAGGATATTATTAGAAGTATTATATTGTTATTATAGAATTTAATAATTTATGCCTATATATAATTTATGCCTAAATAATAATTTCTGCCTTAAAATTTCTTTAAAATCCATACTTCAGAAAACCTTGCACCTTGATTGAGTTCAAAGGCTGGAACTGAACCCAAAGGAGTTTTTAAGTGTCCATTTCGAGCGAGCAGATGTGAGCAGGAGTTGTGAGTCTGTGAACAAATGTGGAAACAGGATTTTTGAGCTAACTGCCTGCAGCAATTTCTGAAGCAATTTTCCACAGCAGAGAAGAATTTCAGATGACTCATAAACTCTAAAACAATGTGGCTAAAACCACATTTCAAACCCTTTCTTGTTTCTATTCTTCCGCCCTGCTATATCTGTTGATTTGCATTTTTTCTGAAGAGCTCAATTTATATATTTTTTTTAAAAACTTCCAGAGTCTGATGCTATCTAGAGAGATGGAGAGAAGTTTGTGCTAACTTTAAATAGCACCTTATTATGTGAACATCTGGATGTTCAGAAATGCACTGCTCCTCACAAAAGTCATCAGAGCTCTTCAGAAGTATCAGGGATGTTTTTCACCTGTTTCCTTTTCCATCACAGCCACACCTCACAGCTCTCACAGGCCGCTCTCTGCTCATCGATTTTTGCTGCAGGGACTCACTTTAATGGGTGATTCAAAATCAGGAAAGGTCTGGGTTGGAAGGGATCATCTCATTCCATGCCAGGGCAGGGCAGGGACACCTTCCACTGCTCCAAACCCTGCCCAGCCTGGCCTTGAAAACTTCTAAATATAAGAAACAAAAGATTTTGAACCTCAAAATTTATTTTTTCTGACTGGGACACTGCTGATAAATGGCTTTTTTTTTTTTTTTTTTTTGGGGGGGGGGTTCTGTGGGTTTTTTTTTGTTCAAGCACATATATTGAAGTTGTTGGCATTTTTTGTTCTCCTCCAAAATAATTTCCTTTTAGACAGGAATTCCATAGTTTAACCTTTGCTAGAAAAGATTCCTGGATATTTCCCTTCACCCAGTTCCATCCTGTTATCCATAAATACAACTCACACAAGTGAATTAGCCAAAATTCCAACTTCACAGATTATATATTTGTGCGTCATTGTCTTTTAAAATTCTCCTTATCCTTGTTCTTCTTCTCTGACTCTTTGTCCCAGTTTTGCTCCTATGTATTCCAGAGAAATAGAATTCCAGAGAAATTCTAGTGAGAAGTTGAGGTACGTTTGACTATTTCACTAGCACATTTGTAGCTCCTCAGGTTAAAGAAAGAAGAAAAATAAAGAAACTCTTTCTCATTTTGAAAACACACCAAATTTACTTAAATAAATGTTTCTTTATAAAGAAGAAATTTGTCAAGAAGGTGGGAGCCACTGAAAAGGTATTATTTATCAGACAAGGACTTCTGAAGAAAAAAAAAAGCAGAACCAGAAAGGAAACCAGCTTTAAGAAAAATAGTTCCAAACCAATGGTTTTTTTTTTTTTTTTTTCTGTGATCCAGTTATTACCCCAAGACATAAATTCCTGCCATTCTGGCTACCCAGTGCTCTGTTGTCAAACACAGCAGGACTAGCAGAGGAGTAAATCAGGGCTCCAGCAGCACAGCAGCCTCTGCTCCTCCCAAGGAGACAATTACCCACAGCAAAGGTTGCTTCCAGAGATGGATCACCCAGCAAAAGGTGCACGTGTGGAGAGGCCTTTTGAGGCTTGCCCTGCTGCAGGAAAGGGCTGAACAAAGAGATGAATCTCAGTGGTGCTTTCCTTGGGCAGCCTCCACCGAAATCGGGATCTTGGGAAAGCAGAAATGGATGGTTCTGCATTAGCCTGGCAGCCTGAGAAGAGTGTTCAACAATAAAACTTGGAGCAAGGGCAGCACCTGCATGTGCTCTCCTTAATGCATATTTTATTTAAGACCCAGTGGATGCCCACAGCAGCAGGAGAAGTTAAACAATCCAGGATTGTTTTACAAGGAGACAAAACCAAAGCCATGGGTTCTGGTATGATTGAGTCTCTTTGCAGGTAAAGCCTTAGGGATGTTGTTATTCTTCTCTGCTCTGGCAGAGATTGGTATTAAATAACCAAATGAAGTATTATATTGTTATTATAGAATTTAATAATTTATGCCTATATATAATTTATGCCTAAATAATAATTTCTGCCTTAAAATTTCTTTAAAATCCATACTTCAGAAAACCTTGCACCTTGATTGAGTTCAAAGGCTGGAACTGAACCCAAAGGAGTTTTTAAGTGTCCATTTCGAGCGAGCAGATGTGAGCAGGAGTTGTGAGTCTGTGAACAAATGTGGAAACAGGATTTTTGAGCTAACTGCCTGCAGCAATTTCTGAAGCAATTTTCCACAGCAGAGAAGAATTTCAGATGACTCATAAACTCTAAAACAATGTGGCTAAAACCACATTTCAAACCCTTTCTTGTTTCTATTCTTCCGCCCTGCTATATCTGTTGATTTGCATTTTTTCTGAAGAGCTCAATTTATATATTTTTTTTAAAAACTTCCAGAGTCTGATGCTATCTAGAGAGATGGAGAGAAGTTTGTGCTAACTTTAAATAGCACCTTATTATGTGAACATCTGGATGTTCAGAAATGCACTGCTCCTCACAAAAGTCATCAGAGCTCTTCAGAAGTATCAGGGATGTTTTTCACCTGTTTCCTTTTCCATCACAGCCACACCTCACAGCTCTCACAGGCCGCTCTCTGCTCATCGATTTTTGCTGCAGGGACTCACTTTAATGGGTGATTCAAAATCAGGAAAGGTCTGGGTTGGAAGGGATCATCTCATTCCATGCCAGGGCAGGGCAGGGACACCTTCCACTGCTCCAAACCCTGCCCAGCCTGGCCTTGAAAACTTCTAAATATAAGAAACAAAAGATTTTGAACCTCAAAATTTATTTTTTCTGACTGGGACACTGCTGATAAATGGCTTTTTTTTTTTTTTTTTTTTTTGGGGGGGGGGTTCTGTGGGTTTTTTTTTGTTCAAGCACATATATTGAAGTTGTTGGCATTTTTTGTTCTCCTCCAAAATAATTTCCTTTTAGACAGGAATTCCATAGTTTAACCTTTGCTAGAAAAGATTCCTGGATATTTCCCTTCACCCAGTTCCATCCTGTTATCCATAAATACAACTCACACAAGTGAATTAGCCAAAATTCCAACTTCACAGATTATATATTTGTGCGTCATTGTCTTTTAAAATTCTCCTTATCCTTGTTCTTCTTCTCTGACTCTTTGTCCCAGTTTTGCTCCTATGTATTCCAGAGAAATAGAATTCCAGAGAAATTCTAGTGAGAAGTTGAGGTACGTTTGACTATTTCACTAGCACATTTGTAGCTCCTCAGGTTAAAGAAAGAAGAAAAATAAAGAAACTCTTTCTCATTTTGAAAACACACCAAATTTACTTAAATAAATGTTTCTTTATAAAGAAGAAATTTGTCAAGAAGGTGGGAGCCACTGAAAAGGTATTATTTATCAGACAAGGACTTCTGAAGAAAAAGAAAAGCAGAACCAGATAGGAAACCAGCTTTAAGACAAATAGTTCCAAACCAATGGTTTTTTTTTTTTTTTTTTCTGTGATCCAGTTATTACCCCAAGACATAAATTCCTGCCATTCTGGCTACCCAGTGCTCTGTTGTCAAACACAGCAGGACTAGCAGAGGAGTAAATCAGGGCTCCAGCAGCACAGCAGCCTCTGCTCCTCCCAAGGAGACAATTACCCACAGCAAAGGTTGCTTCCAGAGATGGATCACCCAGCAAAAGGTGCCCGTGTGGAGAGGCCTTTTGAGGCTTGCCCTGCTGCAGGAAAGGGCTGAACAAAGAGATGAATCTCAGTGGTGCTTTCCTTGGGCAGCCTCCACCGAAATCGGGATCTTGGGAAAGCAGAAATGGATGGTTCTGCATTAGCCTGGCAGCCTGAGAAGAGTGTTCAACAATAAAACTTGGAGCAAGGGCAGCACCTGCATGTGCTCTCCTTAATGCATATTTTATTTAAGACCCAGTGGATGCCCACAGCAGCAGGAGAAGTTAAACAATCCAGGATTGTTTTACAAGGAGACAAAACCAAAGCCATGGGTTCTGGTATGATTGAGTCTCTTTGCAGGTAAAGCCTTAGGGATGTTGTTATTCTTCTCTGCTCTGGCAGAGATTGGTATTAAATAACCAAATCAAAAACACAGAAATAAATTCTTGAGCTTTTCTGATGTACACTGAGCTCAAAGCCAAACCACAGAAATTTCTAGAATTATTTCCAATGGAAGTCAAGTGACTGAGATTTTGAATTCACGTAATTGTACCTCTCCAGATGTTTGCACAATAGCTAAAACCCACACAGCACTATTGCAGAAAGAGGAAATGACCGTGCAAAACCAAATTTGTCCTGGGTTCTTTTTAGTTCCAACCCTTCCTGTGCTGCTTTTTTTTTTTTTTTTTTGTAGTTGATGAGTGCAGTCACCCCTCATGTGTGCAAAGAGAGAAAAACTTCTCACACCATTCCTACCACGGAAAGTTTTTGAGCACAGTCTGGCCTGTGAGAGCTCAGTGCCATTTGTGGTGGACTGTGGGACCCAAGAGCCAAACACCATTTTTCTCATGGAGTGGACAAGTGCACATCTTGCTCAAAAACCTAAATTAAGTAATCTGAACCCCTTCACCAGTTCTTGAGCATTTCTTATTTCCTACTCATTTTCTTCTCTACTCATTACTTTCTCCCAGAATTCTAGCAAGAGATTAATCTCTTAGCCTTAACCCTCCATTTGCAGCAGATTCCTTTTTGCCTACAGGTTTTAAATCAGCTGTTGCATCTCTGAGTGGTTACTGGCAGGCCCATGTACAAATAGGAAATATATTTATATACAAAATTCTATAACACTATCCCACTGTTCTCCAATATTTATAACCAAGTGGAAGATATGTTTTAAATGATATCAAATATTCCAGAATGTTTTCTGCAGTGCATTGTATGGTTTATTTTAAAGATACCGTCTAGCATTTTCTGAGATGGGCTGCACAGAAAATAGGAAGTTACCATTCTCACTCCTGTTTATTGAAACTAAGAATGTTCTGTTTGATCCATTACACTTATCAGTAATAGTCTGAATTACACTACATAATTTATCTTCCCTGGATAGGATTGAAAAAGACAGGTTTTACTCAAACCAAAGTGCACAGCATCTTCTGCTTATCCATTTCCTCAAAATGTCATCTAAATTCTTAATTTATATTCCAAAATCTCTGTCAGTTTTCGATCCTCCATCTTCATAAACCAAAAATTACATACTGCTTTCTATCATTTCTGGGATGAAAAAAGAAAACCTTATCTTGTTTTATCTATTGGAAATGAACATCCTCAGTTTAATTTAAACCCATCTCTTCAAGTAGGAGTAACTCACCAAGTCACTGAGATCAAATCAGACTCCCTTTTGCCTCCCAAAAATAACATTGACATGTCAGATCATGCAATCAAATCCTGTTTGCCTCATGTGGAGGCTGATAAACTAAATATGATAAATAAACTTCAGGGAACCAGTAACAAGCTGATGCCCCAATGCTCCTGGAAAGCACCTGACAAGGCAGGAGCTTCTGTTAAAACTTCTGGAGCTTCTGTTAAAACTTCTGGAGCTCAGGTGTTCAGTGTTCTGCTCCTCCCACCCAAAAGGAGACAAGATCTGCTTTAAAACTGAAAAGAAATTCTCATTTACACAATATAAATTATGATTTTTTTTTAAATACTGCTTCCTTCCTCAAACCAAGCTGTGAGACTCCACTGGCAGCTGCTTTAGTAAAAGTTTGTTTTAACTCCATCTACACCTTTCCATGCGATGGGATGGACTTCTTATGCTGAGATATGACATTCCCAGCAAAACCATATGAAATTCCATGTCCCATTTTCCAATTAAAGGCAAGCCAGTTATGAAATATCTTCCAAAGGACTCTCTAGCCCGAAAAAAAACCCAAAAAACAAAGAACCAATCACATATACATATATATAAATCTATATGTTCACAATACGTCAAAGACAATAAATTTCAAATCCTCCCTACATCCAGTGCACCCAAAGAACTGAAGTTTTGAAGAATTCCCCTTACCTGAAGACAATTCTGAAAAATTGACAGACAGCCCTTAACAAATTAGGCAAGATGGCAAATCCCCTGAAGACTTGAGGATATTGCTAATGGAATTTTCCTCTATGTAAGAAACAAATTCCTCTCCATGTTGGCTGGGGAAGAAGGGCCAGAAAACACTGGAAAACCCCTGTGTTTTGGGGTTTTTATTGGGTTTTTGAGGGCAGGGGGTGCATTGGAAATTTTGGTGTAGCATTGTTAAATGCAAACTTTATATTAGGTTAATAAATAAGTTGCCAGGCATCATATATGCTTGAAAAAAGGAAAAACTTAAATTGATCAAACTCTGTACACAAGTGAGAGGAAGCTGGGGGCTGGGAAGGGGATCACCCTGAGAAGATGGGGAAGGGAAGGGCTGACAGGAAAAGAATTCACATGTTCTGCTCAGCCCCATGGCTCCATCCCAGCGCAGGCACGGCCAGAGCCAAACTCACAACAGCTTCTAAAACTTTCTGATCAAACTTAGACCTTTTTATTTCTCACAGAAAAAAAAAACAAAAAACCCAAAAAAACCCCAAAAACAAAACAAAAAAAAAAAAAAAAAAAAAAA
>VZSU01001110.1:0-34595 GCA_013398715.1 Nesospiza acunhae
TAAATGTATAAGTATAAATATAAATAAATATATATGCCTTCCATATTTAACACTTGTAAATATATATTAAATAACTTCTGTATTTTCAGTAGAATAAATCACAAATCTCTGGATCACAGCATCCATCCTGCCCCTCCAGCCACCCCCTCCAGCTGCCTGCTGGAGACAGCTTTGTGTATTTTAGGAGCCAGAAAATGGAAGCAAAACACTTTTAACAAATTATTGCTTTAATATCAGCACTACATTTAAAATTGAACAGCCACAAAATTATGCTGTATAATTAAAAAACCCAGCATGATAAACATTTTCCATGACTGGATCGGAAAAAAATACAACAAAATGTCCTTTGGGAAGGGGACATTGTGTTGGTGCACAATGGAATTCCTTAATTCAAGGAGAAGGAGCAGCTCCAAGCTCCTGTTTTTCAGCAAACTGTTTGAGGGACTTGCAGAAAAATTGGCGCAGAGCTCCCCGTGGGGTATCCAGAGCATCCAGAGAGTGATTCTTGCCCTGGAATTACAAGCACAGCTCCCAGGATGGGCAGTTTGATAGTGAGGATAATTTATTTTATATAAAAGTTTATGTTCTGTTGCACAAGCCTGGATGTTGTCCAGGTTTAAAATGGAGAGAGGGCTTTCCCTTTGTGGGGTGAGGAGCAGCAGTGATGCCTTTTTGGGCTGCCTAGACAAAATTAGGAGAATTAAAAGCAGTTCTGTTTATTGAAGGGCCTTCAGGTACATTTAGGACAGACAAAACCCACCCAAAAATGGACAATGGGTCATGGGTTTCACACTTTTATAAGTTTGCTCCATTTGCATTTTGGGGGTGAATCTGCCAATTGCAGCTTCAGCTAATGAAGTCATTGACCCCAAGTTTGTTCCCCCAGCTCCCTTTTGTTTCCATCTCTGGGGCCTGAGGCAGTGAGGTGTCCTTGATTGCCAGGCCTGGAGAGGAATTGTTGTGTCTGCCCCAAATGGGGAAGCAGCAGCTCCCACTGTGTGTGGAGTTTGGAGTTCTACACTAAAGAACTGCAGGTTACAAATAGATGGAGAATAGAAAAGCTGAAATCCTAGAGCATAAACTGAAATCCTAAGGCATCAGTAGGAACTCCAACACACCAAAATTGTGTTTTGACAGGTGCTTAATGACAGCAGGATTTCACCAGGCATTTCATTTCCCTTTATCATGTCCCTAGCAGGTGGCAGAGGAATGTTCACCACGTCTATCAAAACACAACTGCATATCATAATCTGCTGTTAATCACAGAGCAAATTCATTAGGAATTACACACCTCCCTTATTTTAGCATCTGGACATGTGACAAACAAAGCTCAGCCCACCAATTCCATTTTCCTGAGCATTATTTCCATCCAGTTTCTCTTCAGACTTCAGCACATGCAAGATGACATTGATGCCATTCAAAAATAAGGGCTTGTGACTTGAATTCAAATATTGTAACTTCGGTTTTTTTGACCAGATAACATAATAAAATAAACAAGATAAGTCTAATTTTACATGTTTTAGTATTTGCATTTTTACAGCTTTGGAGGAAGACATGCACTGGGGGGACAAGGAGTAGAGAACAGCAGACATCAGAATCTCTTCAGACAATGAAAATTACAGGTTAAAAAGATATTTTTCTTCTCAAACCTTGAAGTAGATCCCCCAGCTAAGCACTGCGTGCTGGACTGAGAGGAAACAGGGCTAACAAACGGGTGAAACAGAAAAAAAATAGCAAAAAAAAAAGAGACAATTTAGCAGCACAGCAAGTGCAATATGGAGTTTTTAAAGATGGGACTGCTTTGAACAGAAATGGAACTGGAGAGCCTGGGGTTCAAAACAGCTTTGAAGAATCCATGTGGCAAATGCCTTTCAAGGCAGAATGTCAAAGTCTCACTGTGGAATTCTCAATTAGAGAGCAAGACCCCTTCACCTCATCACAGCCATTACCAAGGGCTTTGGTGTTCAGCCCCTGCACAGAGGAAATTGCAGGAGAGCTGCATTAGCCCAGCTTTTAGGCTGGGCTTTTTGGCTGCGCTTTTCTTTCCCTTTCCTTACCCAGTTCTTAGGTCTGGTTACAGCATTACAGAAAACAGAAAAAAAAAGCAGCTTTGTGGTAACTGGTGGCTGAGACAGGTGGAAAACACTCAAACCACAAATCCAGCTGCAGTTTTCCTCAGGTCCTGCACTTGTTTTCAGGCTCTGAACCCACCCATGGCCTTCAGAAAACTGCATTTGCACCACAACTCTAAAATCTGTAGAGATTGAATCTGAAAATCTCTAGGGTGTCCTCCTGCCTACAGCCAAGTCTTAGTAGCACAAGGCCTGATGCATTAAGAAGCTTCACTAACGGTGTGGAAAAATATCCGAAGCTCTATGTTCAGCTGCTCGGAGTTCTCCTGTTGTCTCCCAGAAGGCAGATACTCGTTTAATATCCCATAACAGAATCAGCTCAAATGTACATCTGGCAGGAGCAGGCAGCTCCATCCCCAAGGACAGATCCAAGGGACACTGGGAATGTCACTTTGGAGCAGTCCCTGCCACATCCATCAGATCCCACATGTCCCACTGCAGTAAAGCCACACAAAGTTCCTGTGGAACTCCCAGAAATTGGGAATTTTGTTGGACAGGTGTGGAAATTCAGATGTGGAGAGTTTGGTGACAGCTAAGGGAGAATAAGCACCAGTCCTCCCCACTGGAAACAGAGCACAGGAAGGGCTTCAGACTGAAACAAGGGAAATTTAGGAAGAAATTCCTCTCAGGGAGGGTGGTGAGTTTGCCCAGAGCAGCTGTGGCTGCCCCTGGATCCCTGACAGTGTCCAAGGCCAGGCTGGACAGGGCTTGGAGCAGCCTGGGACATTGAAAAGTGTCCCTGCATTTGGAACAAGATGATTTTTAACATCCTTCCAACCCAATCCAACCCAGCCCAACCCAACCCAACCCAACCCAACCCATCCTCTGTTTCTGTTCCATGAGTGCAGCATGCCAGCAGAGTGCACAGTTTTATACAAAAATTAATTCTGCCTCTTTGACTCCCAAACTTTTCTACTAAAAATCAGTGCAGGGACACCCTCCCCTGTGCCCAGGGCTGCTCAGGGGCAGCACCAGGGCCACAAGAGGCCTTTTAGCCACTAAACTCCATCAGTTTAAGAAGCCACATGCTGGTCAGAAGACAAATGGGAAAATATCGAATTTGCTGGGAATGCCCCAACGAAGGGAGGAGAGAATGATGCATCTGACTCCACTGATATCAGAAGGCTAATTAATTGCTTTATTATATTGCACTATGTTACATTACATCTAAACTGAATCTGCCAAGCACTCAACTCTGCACACAGTGCACAGAATCTCGTCACTGTCCCGACACATATTTTCTGGAAAAATCCCTTCACCAGGATTTCTTCCTCTGGGAAGCTGAGAAGCCTCAGAAAAGAATGAAAACAATAATTATCTGATTGCTTCTCCTGTGTTATAAATTAGCCTTCTGATATCATGAAGTCTGTCACCCTGGTTTTTTAAGATTTTCTAGGCCTTCTGATGTTGAGTGCACAGAATCTCGTCACTGTCCCGACACATATTTTCTGGAAAAATCCCTTCACCAGGATTTCTTCCTCTGGGAAGCTGAGAAGCCTCAGAAAAGAATGAAAACAATAATTATCTGATTGCTTCTCCTGTGTTTCGCTGCTTTGGGATGTGGTTTGGACATTGTTTACCAACTGCTCATTGCTTGATCGGTTTCATGTGAATTGTTTTGATTTAGTGACCAGTCAGGGTCAGGGACTCTGGAAGGAGTCAAGAGTTTTTATTATCATTCTTTGTAGCCTTCTGTCTGTATCCTTTCTCTATTCTTTAGTATAGTTTTGGTATAGTATTCTTTGTGACAGAAGTCAGACTCAATTCATCCTTCGTCCTGGGGACCCAGCAAATACCACATTGACACACACACTTGGCCCTGATAGGTCAAGGAAACAAAACATCATCACTGTGGGTAAACAATCTCCATATTGCATTCTACTTTTGCATAAACACGGGCACAGCAAATGAGATAAGAATATTCTTGGGAAGATTTGTGCCTTGCTTTTCTCTGTGAAGAGAAATGTGGGGCTACACACTTGGCCCTGATAGGTCAAGGAAACAAAACATCATCACTGTGGGTAAACAATCTCCATATTGCATTCTACTTTTGCATAAACACGGGCACAGCAAATGAGATAAGAATTGTTTTTCCTTTCTCTGAGGTTCAGAGAATGTGAAACCCAGAAATATTCTTGGAAGAATTGCTCCTTGCTTTTCTCTGCGAAGAGAAATGTGGCTGCAGCAAAACGTGCGCAACAATGTGGGCATTTCATCCGGTGGACAAATTAAAATCAGATTTCTAATATCTGGCAGCACAGTAATAATCACACTGCTCATAACAGCCTCACTGAATGCAGCAGGGCTGGGCCCATCATTGCAGAAGTGTCTCTGGAGGACAGTTGCAAGCCCCCATTACAATCATCCCCACAGAAGTGAGTGGTGCTGGCAGCAGCACAAATCAGCTCCTGCCAGAGGAGCTCCCAGAGCTGTTAGGGGAGCACACATCACACCCTGCTGCTGACAATAAAGGAGCTGCTTGCTGCACTCAGCCTTTTTATTATTTGTTTCCCCCTAATTACACTAATTTCCAGACAACACTGATGGCAGCCCAGCAGCATTTGTTCATTCACCAAAGCAGCTCTTGATGCCAGGTCAGGCTTAAAAATAGACTCCTATGTGTTGCGGAGCTCGGTTTGGAGATGATTTCTTGTCTAGAGCGTGAGTGATTACATGGATGAATTTATCTTACAGCTCTCCAGCTTGCTTTTCCCTTCCCAACCCACTAAAACCTCATCTGTAATCACACAGTAGATTGCAGCAGGCCATTAGTTTAGAAAATAATCTGTTCATGCTGTTGAGCATCCAACTTCTGTGTGCATCAGGATGCTATAAATGTTTTATCCCAAACCAAAGTTCTGCTGAGCTCCTTGACATCCGTCAGCACAGTTTGGGTTCTGGCCCTAATGCTCCTGGAGGGGCAAAACTCAAATTTTCAGCAAGACGGATTCTCACAGTTGGAATTGAAATGAAATTTAAGATATTAAAGCCCTAATGCTTCTGGAGGGGTTATGGCCCTAATGCTCCTGGAGGGGCAAAACTCAAGTTTTCAGCAAGGTGGATTCTCAGAGTTGGAAATTAAATTAAATTTAAGATATTAAAGCCCTTTTGTGTGGGAAATTGATTTGTAGAGAGTTCTCAGAGCCTGACAGAAGGTTCACACATCTGTATGCAAACTCGGAGATAAGAAATGCTGACTTAGGAATGCCATGGAATGGGATAGATATTGCTGAGAGAGAAATAGACCTAGAAAAAAGATTCAAAGGATGGCCTTGCAAATAAGACTGGATACTTTAGAGAAATAGAACCATGAAAGATGCATTGTGGTAGGACCCATAAAGGGTAATTTTAGATGATTGGCTTTAAGGCATTCACAGGATGGTGTAGCAAAAGCTGATAGGCCAAGAAACATTTCTAGTATAATTAAAATACATCATTGTGTATTGTAATTAGGAAATATGTGGCTTCTGAATGTGATGGCATGAATTATAACACCTATATTGTCTCACCCTTCTCATGAGACTGAAAATAATGTAAAAGTTTTTAAAACACCTCTCAGTTACCCATGTCTGAGTCAAGCCATGGAATGGGACAGATATTGTTGAGAGAGAAATGGAGCTAGAAACAAGATTCAAAGGATGGCCTTGAAAATAAGACTGGATACTTTAGAGAAATAGAACCATGAAAGATGCATTGTAGTGGAACTCACGAGGGGTAGTTTTAAATTATTGGCTTTCAGGCATTCACAGGATGGTGTAGCAAAAGCTGATAGGCCAAGAAACATTTCTGGTGTAATTAAAATACAATATTGTGCATTGTAATTAGGAAATACTTGGCTTCTGATTGTGATGGCATGAATTATAATGCCTGTATTGTCTCACCCTTCTCATGAGACTGAAAATAAAGTGGAAGTTTTTAAAACACCTCTCAGTTACCCATCTCTGAGTCAAGAAAAGAGTATTGTCCAACACTTTTGGGAGTTGAGAAGAGGTTAAAGTGCCTACACAGCCCCAGCCACAGCTAAACAGCCTGTGAGGTCACTGTGCTGTGACTGAAATTTAATTAAGAGGGGCTTCCACAGGGACAAAAAGGCTTCTGAGGTAAATGCAGCGTTCAAAGGGCACGGAGCCAGGAATTGGCAGCAGTGGTGTGTAGGATAAAAGCCTTATCCCAAAGTTCAGACTCTGCTCCTCCAAGCAGCTGTCAAGTGTCTCTTGTACACCCAGCACAGCCAGGAGGGCTCTGAAGGAGCTCTCTGGAAAGGCGTTTATGGCAAACAGCTCCGTTCTGCCAGCCTCACACAGCACAGAACATATGCACCAGCTCTCACAGGGCAATTAAACACCAGCCCAGGCCTGGAAAAAGATGTTTGACATCTTCCAGAGAGCCCCTGCAGCAGGGCTGGCTGCTCAGAGAGCGAGGTTGTGTGACTTGGTCTGCAGGCCAAGGTTAAAATTCGTCCCTGAATGAATAGTGCTGTGAAAATCCAACAGCTGCTCAGCCACAGGCAGAAAATCCCAGCCCATTACTTTTCCTGTGCCTGATTTCTGCCACCCAGAACATTTTTTGTGTGTTTCCTAAAGGTTGAAAAATCCCAGCTTTTCCTGTGCCTGAGTTCTGCCACTCTCCACTTTTTTTAATGTGTTTCCTAAAGGCCAAAAAATCCCAGGCTGTTGCTTTTCCTGTGCCTAATTTGTGCCACTCTCCACCTTTATTGTGTGCTTTCTAAAGGCTGAAAAATCCCAACCTGTTGCTTTCCCTGAGTTCTGCCACTCTCCACTTTTTTTTATGTGTTTCCTAAAGGCCACAAAATCCCAGCCTTTTCTTTTCCTGTGCCTGATTCTTGCCACCCAGCACATTTTTTGTGTGCTTCTTAAAGGCCAAAAAAATCCCAGCCTGTTGCTTTTCCTGTGCCTGATTTGTGCCACTCCCCACTTTTTTTTGTGTTTTTTTTTTTTTGAAATAGCTCTGCTCTGTGACCAAGCATTTGAAAATTGAAACGGTACCCATGGATCAGCCCCATCTTTATGGGTTGTTGTGAAATTGTCTTTCCCTCAACCATTGTATTCCAGTTTCAGAGGGTAATAAAAATAAAGAAGAATCCTAAAAAAAAAACCTGGATAAACATATATGTGCTCTGGGCTCCAGTAGCACATCCAGCACAACATCCTGGCGTTAGATTTGAAATTTTCACTGATTTTAGGACTAAATTCAGTTTGAGGCATTGCCATTGACGCTGAGTCAGAGCCTGTCAGCACTCCCTCACTTCTACCCAAGTGTAGGGATGTGTACAAGAGATTCTGCAGATAGTTCACACCAAAATCAGGGTAGCACTTGCTTCATAAAAACTGCAGCGAGCTCTCTGGAGCAAAGCCTGCCTTTATCTGGGCAAACAGCACTTGCAGCAACACAAACATCTTCTCAGGTAGCCCCTAATCTGACAGGGGATTACAGGAGCTGCTGATTTGCTTTGCTTTGTTTTTCCCTCTCTCCAGTTCTTGCCTCTGAGTTGCTCCACAAAATGCGCAGCAGTTCATGAATGATTGATGGCCACGTTAAGCTTTGCAGAGCAAAACAGCAAACTGAATTATGCTGCTGGTTTTAAAAGAGCAAAGAAAACTCCTACAAATATCCTGATTCCTCTGAATCATTTTAATGTCGGAAATTTATTCTCAGCAGCCTGAAAAGTCTCAGATATTGATGAAAGGCAGGGATTTTTAAATACCTACACATCTCAGACTGGCTTTGTGCTGCAGGATTTCCCCTGAGTCGTGTCTTGAGATGAAAGTTCCTGTTCATAAGAAACACATAACCAAACAGACTCTGTGTGAGCAGGTCCTGGGGATGAGGAGCAGCAGGGAACACACAGAAATAGAAATTAAATTAGAAGTATCAATTGAACAGCACCATGAAAATGCACCATAATGTACAGCCAGCCTGGGATTCACACACCTGGAAGCAGCTTCAGGGAAGGGGTGAGAGAAAAGGGCAGCTCCTGTCACAGTGAGGGAGAAATTTTATTCCAGAAATTATTTTATTTATTATATTATTTAATTTTTTTCAAGTAAAAAAAAAAACACACTGCACCATGGGTGAAAACATGAGTGGTACCAAAGTTTGTGGTCAGGTGGAAAGAACATTTATTATAAAAAAAAGGTTGGGCTCTGCTTCCAGAGAACCAAAAACCCCAAAGTTAACAAAGAAAGCTGAGCTGGCAGTTTTAAGTCAAGACTAAGTTTACTGCTGTCTAAAACTAGGCTGGAATTCCTCCACTGGAGCTGTGTGTTAATGGAATTAAATCATCAGTCAGACAAAAAGTAGAAACCTTTAACATAAAAATCAACCTTAAGACAAAAAATATACACTAACAAAAAAGGTTCAAAGCAGAAAATTAACATTTGAATTGAGCATAGAGATTTTACTCTGGTTATTTGGAGTTTTAAAGGGTAATTGTGGGTGAGGAATGATGGAATTAAAAAACGCTTGTGTTTCATCCACCAGCAGTTCAGATGCTGGGTTTTGAATGGAAGGAAAACAGAGAATTTTTGTGGATAAAGGAAAGAAAAGAGCAAAAAAGGAGACTCCAAGAAAGATTTGCTGACAGAGCAATGCCCAGAGTTATGAGATTGGAGAGACCCGACCCTGGTGATGAAGAAGAGGGATCTCAGTCTGTTCTGGAGCATTTTAGGGCAGACGAGGCACACAGGGCATACAACCCTGGTGATGAAGAAGAGGGATCTCAGTCTGTACTGGAGGATTTTAAGGCACAGGCACACAAGACAGACAAAACACCAAGCTGACATAAAGAGCTGCTTCCTGCTCTGTGAAAGCTCCTGAGGGCAGCACAACTCTCCTGTGCTCCCAGCTGTCAAATCTCACCTTTTCCTGAGGCTTCACCTCATCTGGAGCTGCTGCCATTACTGAAATTGAGTCTGAAAATGAAGAGATTAAAGCTCTGATGGGGAATGGATGGGTGATATTTCCTGGGGCTGCCAGGGATGCTCTACAGAAAGCATCACAGGAGGGGCCCAGGCACACAGAACCTCCCAGTTAATGGAGCACAGGAGTAATTGCAAGAACAAAGCCATGCAGGAGTCTGGGCCGTGACTTTCCCTTTCTTTTAGCGAGCCAAATGAAAGCTGCCTCAGAAGAAACAGGGACATAACCATCGAGCAATTTTGAAAAGAAAAGTTGGTGGAAATGAATGGAACTTCAAAAAGATAAAACAAAATTTTTTCAAAGGCCTTCATTATTGTAGCAGAGAGAAGAAAGAATATAGGGTCAGTGGGAGTGCCAAGGATTGTGTGGAAGCAAAGGGAAAAATAAAGGCACAGAGGTAATAAAGGCAACTGATCAAAAATTGTAACTCCCCTTGCTTGGGACAAAGCTTTTCCCCACTTAGCTGCAATTTTGGAACCAGCATCAACGACATCCATGGAACCACCACAAACTCAGGCTTGGCCCTTCAAAGGCTTCAGCTGGAGAGCCAAATTCAGCCCCCACAGGGCTCACAATTACCCACACACAGCCCTGCTCCAATATTGCAGTGCCACATCTCAAGGAGGGATTTCATCCACAGCCTCATGGGCAGCACCATTGTTGTTTCCTGCAGACACATCTTTGAAATTATTGAAGAAATTCCTCTTCCTCTACTTTTTTTTTCTTTTTTTTTCCTTTTTTTTGCCAAATCCAAGTGAAATCATCCCAGACTTTCCAATTCAAGACATCAGAAATACATATGGCTTATAATCCCATCCTTCCTCACCCACAACTACCCTTTAAAACTCCAAATAACACCCTTTATAGCCAGAGTAAAATCTCTATGTTCAATTAAAATGTTAATTTTCTGTTTTGAACCTCTTTTGTTAGTGTATATTTTTTGTCTTAAGGTTGATTTTTATGTTAAAGGTGTTTTGAGGGAGTTTGGATGGGGTAAAATGATGTGCTGAGGTATTTTAAAATACCTGGGTTTGTGGTGTGGGCTCTTATTGTTCAGGCAAGAAAATACATCTTCTAATGCACTTTTAGTTGTATCAGATAAAATTCAGGATGTGTTTCCTGAGGTGAAATTCAGGATGTGTTTCTTGTTGGTGATTTTTATCTATTTCAGTGAAGCTCAGGGAAAAAAAAATAGTTTACTTGGTATAAATAAAGAAAGAGCTTAACCACCAGGGAGAAAAAAATAAATAATGCTCCTATTCCCTCACTTGTAGAGTTGCTGGAAGTAAAATTCAATATAGAAAGCCAGAAAGGAGAAAGTGAAAGTTCAGCAAGATGAAATTTCATCAGGATAAAGTGAGTTAGTCTCTTGTCTGGAAGATAATCAGTTTGGGGGCAGCTGTGGGAGCTGAGGCTGGGCACTGACGTGGGGCTGACCCTGGCTGAGACCTGGGACAGGAGCTGAAATGGGCAAACACCAGGACATGAGTGCTGGAAAAACATGCTCGAAGTGGTTTTAAGGACTGCACCTGCCCAAAACCTGATTTGAAATGGGAGGAATGAGGGATTTGCCAGAGTTTGATGCTCTTGCTCACATGGAGATGAAGGAAGCACAAAAAGAAGTCCTGGTGCTGATGGAACACATCCCCCTCCAAGCATTTCTGGGCTGGAGTTTTCTCTCTTCAGGCCTGGCTCCAAGGATTTCTCTCCTTGTGGGTTCTCCAAGGATTTCTCTCCTCATGGCTGGCTCCAAAGTTTTCTCTCCTCATGGATTCTCTAAGGATTTCTCTCCTTGTGAAATCTCCAAGGATTTCTCTCCTCGTGGATTCTCCAAGGATTTCTCTCCTCGTGCCTGGCTTGTTGAGAAGGGTATTTATGAAGTAATTAATTAGTCCTTGCTCACAGAAAGCAGGCAGAGTGCTGCCTCTTCTTGCTTTCCAGCTCAGAGCTGGAACACAGATCAGCCAGAGCTTTTCAGGAGTTTTAAAGAAGTTCTGAGCCTTGAGAGACAGGCTGAATGTAATTTTTGGGCTCCTTTTGTGGCTGAAAATATAGCAAATATCTAAATGTTTTTACAGACTGGAATTGAGGTTTAAGAGAGAAGGATGCAGATATTGGATCATAGGCAAACACTTGGTACTCCAGAATCTTCTGTCACACGGGAATATTCAATATTTGGGATTTACACAGCTGTGGAAGTTCCTCCTGGGAAGGCAAACACACAAAGGACACTTTCAGAAGGGTCAGAACAAAATTTCACAGGAATCCTTTAATTATTATTTTTTCTTGACCTTTCAAATGCCCCTTAAGACTCAGAACTCACTCAGGGACTTGATTTTAGAAACCAGATTTTGGTTGAGGTCCTCCAAGCAACAGTGAAGAACAATCTGTTCATATTTCAGGGCAGCAGCTGTGGCTGGAACTGCCTGCCTGAGATGGACATTGCCCACTAGTGTGGCATTTATTGGCAGGGTTTTATTGCCTTGTGAAGGGCAGGATTACAGGTGCAGACCAACTTTTTCTCCTTCGGGACAGCTGAGAAGTAAATGCACATAATTGTGGAGGTTTCCCACCTAGAGCAGCCACGGTTTGAGTAAATGCAGAGTAAATTTTGTTAATCTGTGAATTGAAATTGAGTTCTGGGCTGCATTTGTGGTGCTGGGAGTACCACAACCCCCGGGATGGATAATAAGAAGCCTAAAGAGCTCTGGGGAGGCTCATTGAGATGAGAGGGAGGGGGAATGGGCTTGCCAGGAATGAGAATTAAGAGGTTGGTATTGTGTGAGTTACAAACTGCTTTTCAGGTGGGAAAATCCCAGCCCGCTGAAGTTAGGGGTGCAAAAAAGGCGTTTAAAGTGATTGTTGGCTTTTATTTCTCCTCTGACTTAGAATAAAGGGAAGTCTCTTTGTTTGTAGATACTTGGAAGAAGCTTTACTTATCCTTTAGAGAGCTGGGGGTTTGTTCTGCCTGTAAAGATCCTGACTACAGCCAGCTCTCCTGAAGGGAAACCCAGGTTATTTACCTCCAGTGGGAAATCCAGGCTGTTTCCAAGACTTCTAAATTCTGTAGTCAGCTGGGAAGGAGGAATTTTGCCTCATAAATTCATGTTGTATAGGCACAATCTGGGTTTGTACACGTTTATCTGTTGGGTGTCTGATTTCTTTTGCACTGCTTTGATAATATTGAGGAGTTTGAGACTTGCCTTAGTTTGGTGATACAGAATTTGTGTCTCCACAGGCTCTGATAATTTACAGGGCTTTTGATTGAGGTGTCTCGACTGTGTGAGGCGTGTTGTGGCAGATGGGAGGGATATAATTCACAGGAATTCAGTGTTTGACATGAAATACAGCAGAAAATGCGCTGAGTGTCCTCCTGCTGCAGAAGGAAAGCACAGCCTGAATAAACTCATCTGTTTTTTCCTGAGAAAAGGAGAAACTCAGAGAGTTGGGCTGGCAGTGAAAGCACCTCAAGGGAGGAATGATCCCTTGTAGAATAAGAGGCAGAGTGTGAGGATGGATCCATCAGTTTCTCTTGAAATGGAGGAGTTTGCTGCTTGTTACTTGATGGGGACATTAAAAAATGAAGCAGTCTGATATTCCCCATTCTGCCATTGAGACTCTGTGAATTTATCACCACTTGTCACCTAAAATGCTGAATTAAGTGCAGAGGGTGAGAGGTGGTTTTTCCCCAGTGCTCCCAGGCTTCATTTAAATCAGGAATCTGAGGGTGGCTATTTACAAATGCCAATTTTCCCTGTCTAGTGAGAGAAACAAACTCCTTTAGGGAATGATTTGCATCAGCCCTGACTTAGCTGCAGCCTCTGCTGTGCTTTGCAGCAATTGGCTTCCTTAGCTGAAATTAGCCCTGAGTGCTCCCAGAGGTGCCAGGTCCATCACATTCCTGAAGCACAGTGAGATCCTGGGCAGGATCCTGCTGGAAAATGAGAATTCCTCTGTCCTAAAGCTGATGCTGCAGCTGTGTCTGAGGGGCAAGCACTGGGTGAGCATAAAGTGGGTTTCCCACCTTGGGAAAATTGGAGTTCTCCCTGTTTATAAAAATATATTGACACTGTTTATAAAATACATTGAGGTTTTTATAAAATATATTGATCCTGTTTATAAAATAAATCTATTCCCCATAATCCTGAGCTGTGCCTTGTCTCAACTGGAGAAATCCAGGGAATTAGGGGAGTTGCCGCCTGACCTGGCAAGGGGCTGATCCCGAGGTTTATGTGGATGTGTGGGGATTACTGAACACCACTTTTATGTTGTGCTTTAATCGGGGCCGCCTGCATTTAAGCCTTTGTGTGTATTTCACCTGAAACACCCCAATTTTTCATTATCAGCATGGATTTGCCACTGAGGAGCAGCAATTTTTACACCTGGGAGCTGAATGCTGATGGGGCTGGAAGAAGAAAGAGTGAATGTGCCTTGCTGCAACTCTAAGGGTGTTTCTGGGGAGGAATTTGTTCTTTAATATTGCCAATGAACTTGTGAATCTCGGGCTCTTCATCTTGTTTTGCTATCTACAAGAGCCATTTAAAGCAGGAAGGTTTCTGGGCTGATTTATCTGCTTTTGGCCCTTTAAAAAACGACCGAAAAAGTTGTCGCTGTAGCATGAGCTGTCAGTGGTGCTGAAGTCAGAGGTCGGGAGCTGACAGGATCACAGAGCAGGTTCGCGCAGATTTTATCCAGACAGCAGCAGTGGTGGCTGCTGGAATACCCTGCCGGGAATGCTGCAGGAATTCCTGCCTGGAACACCCTGCCAGAAATGCTGCAGGAATTCCTGCCTGGAACACCCTGACAGAAATGCTGCAGGAATTCCTGCCTGGAACACCCTGCCAGAAATGCTGCAGGAATTCCTGCCTGGAACACCCTGACAGAAATGCTGCAGGAATTCCCAGCTGGAACACCCTGCCGGGAATGCTGCAGGAATTCCCAGCTGGGACACCCTGCCAGGAATGCTGCAGGAATTCCTGCCTGGAACACCCTGACGGGAATGCTGCAGGAATTCCCTGCCTGGGACACACTGGGACAGCAGGGACTGGAGGGGCTGCCTGGAACAGAGGTTGGACAAGGTTAAGGGAATAAAATGGGTATTTATTAAAGGCCTTCAACAGGTACACTCCCAGGACTTCTGCTGGTCAGACAGAGGCACACTGCCCGCTCCCAGGATGGTGTTATCTTTTTATACTAAAAACTACGTGTACATTATTTACCATAACTTCCCAACACCTATCACCTATGTTAGACAGTGAGCTTCTACTCTAAACCAATCCAAAAGTGCCAACATCACAGCAGAAGATGGAGGCCAAGAAGAAGAAGAAGGAGAAAGGCTGGACACGCCCAGATCCCTCCATCTTGCCCCCTGAACTCCCATTCTAAAAAACCTCAAAAAAAATCCATTTTTCACCCCATGACAAACTAACTATTATGCTACTTAAACTCTTTTGACTTGTAATTCTTCGCATAAAGGTTGGTAATTGTTTTTTTCCATGGGTCAAGATCAAAGGCACAGGGGTCTGGGGCTCTGTGCCAAGGTCTCTGAGGCCCCTTGCAGGGGCTTGAGCCCTGCAGGGCAGCCAGAGGAATCTCCTGGGTTCTGACCGTACACCTTGGGCAGTGCACCTTGCAGAGGCTACACCCGAGCTGGATGATGGTCACAAGATTTTCACACAATTATAAGTTTGGTCTATTTGCATATCAGGGGTTAATTCTTCAATTACAGCTTCAGCTAATGAAGTAATTTACCACCAATTTTCTCCCCTCTCAATTCACTTTTGTTTATACTTTTTGGGGCTTGAGGAAATTGGGTGTCCTTGGGTTGCAGGCCCAGAGGAATTGTTTTGTCTGACCAAAATGTGAAGAGTTTAATATGTATATATGTGCATAATACATACATATATATATAGTAATATGGTTATATAGTAATATAGTTATATGGTTATATAGTAATATAGTTATATATAGTTATATATAGAGATATCATATACATACATATATATACATACACACATATATAAACATATATATATATAGATATACTTTATGTGGAGTTTAGAGTTATGCACTAATGCAATACAGGATTTGAAAAATATAAAAACTAAAATTGTAAGGCATCACTGCTCTGAGGGCAGCCTCAGAGCATCCTTGGGAGAAGTGGGAGTGGGGCAGGTCTGCCAGGCACTGCTGGTAACTCTGAGCTGGCTTCTGAGGGGAATAAAATGGCCCAGGCAATGCCATGCCGGAATAATTGTATTTATATTGTTGAGGGAGCACGTTGGATGAGATGGGGCTGCCCCCACTGCTGTGAACTCGGTGTAAATTTAACCCTAGAGGTGCTGGTGCCTCATAGATGAACAAACCTGAGCTGTTGCATCCTGGACATGCCCTTGCCAGCCCCCTGGATCTCTGCCCACAGGATTGGTGGGTGTTGGGACCCCAGGGCTGCTGTGGCTGTCCCTGAGCTGGCTCTGATGCCAGGCTGGCACTGCCCCTGTGCCTGAGCTGGGGGGAGAGGCCAAAAGGAAATATCTCTCTAGCGGGAATAAAGCAATCACTTTAAAAGTGAGCAGGAGTCCCCAGCACTGCCTTCCTGCTGCACTTGAATTGCATTGTACAAACAGCCCATAATTTGCAATGTCTGTTTTCCTACTTGGCTTCTTTGTCTTCCAGCTCCTTTTTTGTCTTGTTTTATGGAACTGTAATGTGCTGTGATAGTTCACATCCCTTCTCCTGACCTCAGCTCATGACAGATAAATTCTTACAAGGATTTGCATGAGATGAAACCAGACAGAAATTACATTCCTCTGTGTTAACATGGCCCTTCCGTAATTGAAATTAATTTGTGGTTAAGGCTACAAGAGAATTACAATTTTCTGGAAGTAACATGAAGGGATAGACAGCTTTGTATGAACAGAGCCTGCAATAATTATGTGTGAATGTCACAGAAGGGTTGGAGAACTTTTCTCTGTATGGCTTCAGATTTGTGCAGTGATTTTCACATGGCCTCTGCTGGAGGATCTCAACATGAAAAAGGGAGGGAAAAAAAGTGAGGGTTTCACTGGTTTTGAAGGAATGTCCATTTTCTGCTCTGCTAGAACACCTAAAATTTCTATTTGGGGCCTTGAATATATTACTTTTACATCTGAAAGAATTAATTGATGGATAATTACAGGGCTAGGGAGTGAAAACACCTGAAAACATTGAAACTCTTTCTTCCCAGAACGTTCCCAAGAACAAACACTGTCAGCCAGTCTCCTTGTTAGCTCGGTCAAGTGGCCACAAGGAGTTTCCAGGCATGAACAAAACCCTGCAGATGCTCCACCTTCATTATTATTCACACAAACCTGCCTTTCCTTCTGCTCAGCATTTCATGGTCCGATAAGCAGGACAGCACATCCTGGAAGGGAGCAGAGCCAGCCCAGCCCTCCATCCTTTCTGCTCGGCTGGAATTCCTATAAATAGACAGAGCAAGGGCTCCTGGCTCCCTTGTTAGCATTTGGGTTTTTTACCAGAGCTGCATGATGTGCTCCTTGGACCTTGAAGGGCTTATTCCACACCGGCTGTGAGGTGTGGGTGGCCTAAAATTCATGGGATTGTCCCAGGGAAAAATCAGCCAAAGGTCTGTGGGTGTCCCTGCCTTGCACAGCAGGGAGGAGCCCCTTCTCATGGCATTTTTTTTGCTGGGATGGTTCAATTTTCAGTGTGTTTGGGGTGGAATGGATGATTCCTGTCCAGCCTGGTGGTAATTACATATCCTCTGAACAGACAGAGACATGATTCTCCCAGGAAAATCCTGGGAGGAAATAAATAAAATAATGCCTTAGATGAGTCCTGGCTGGAGGTGTCCAGTTGTAAAGCTTGGTTTAGGAGCTGAGGGCCTGGTGGAAAGGCAAATCCCTGCTTTTTCCTTCTCAAATGATGCACAAACTCCTCCCACAGTGATGTCTGTGCCAATCCATGCTATAAATCACTGTGGTTTAAAGCTATTTACTGGAGATGATGTGGCTTGTGTGCTCCAAACTTCCTCCCAGGATTGGAAAACACTGAAACCTCCCAGCTTTTAGCCAGGAAAGGATCCATTCTCAGTCTCAAGTGCCTCTGACAGGCTGACAAGTGCTCAGTGCTTTTATATCAGCGTATGGACAACATTCTGTGCAACTCAGCTGCTGGAAGGGCTCAGAGCTCTCTAGAACTGCTTTGATAATATTGAAGGGTTTGAGCCTTGCCTTAGTTTGGTGTTACAGAATTTGGTGATACAGAATTTGTTGCCTCCACAGGCTCTGATAATTTGCAGGACTTTTGACTGAGGTGTCTTGACTGTGTCAGGTGGGTTGTGGCAGATGGGAGGAATATAACTCACAGAAATTCAGTGTTTGACACAAAATACAGCAGAAAATGCTGCATTTTTTTCCAAGCTCATACAACAATAACATCTTTAAAGGGAATAGCTGCCCACAAACAAGCAGAGAACTGTGGCATTCACATTTTCTGGAAAAATCCCTTTGCCCAGGATTCTTCTCCTGGGAAGCTGAGAAGCCTCAGAGAAAAAGGAAATAATAATTATCTGATTTGTTTCTACTGTGTTTTGCTACTTTGGAATGTGTTTGGACATTGTTTACCAACTGGTGATTGATTTATTGAGTTGTTTTTACTCTTTGGCCAATCAGT
The DNA here is from genome assembly GCA_013398715.1 of Nesospiza acunhae. Taxonomy (NCBI): domain Eukaryota; kingdom Metazoa; phylum Chordata; class Aves; order Passeriformes; family Thraupidae; genus Nesospiza; species Nesospiza acunhae. The sequence goes on from VZSU01001110.1 coordinate 17,745, forward strand.
GCCAAGCTGTGTTGGGACTCTGGAAAGAGTCACGAATTTTCGTTATTATCTTTTTTAGCCTTCTATAAGTATCCTTTCTGTATTCTTTACTATAGTTTAGGATAGTATTCTTCAATATAATATATTATCATAAAATAATAAATCAGCCTTCTGAGAACATGGAGTCAGATTCACCATTCCTCCCTTTGTCTGGGGTCAATACAAATGCAGTAAGAACCAGGCTGTTGTAGGAGCAGAGCTCTGCTGCCTTCCCCCAGGATGAACCCCTGGCAGTGTGAAAATGCTTTTTTTTTCTCGCTGTCCAGCTGCTGCACTTGAGAAAGGAGAAAAAACACAGCTGGTTTTCTTTTTGTGCTCCCTGAGAAGTGAAACAGCTGGGAGGAAGCTCCACACGTTCCCATGGAAACCCCTGGCTCCAGCAGCTCCTCCAAAGGGCACAAGCTGTGGGTGCCTCTGAGTAATGATGTTCACACATTGCTGAGCCTCATCCTTGGGCACCACCACATCCCTCCCGGCAGTGGTTGCCTTGGTGATGGCGTTTGGGCAGGTTTGCAATGCAAAGCAGAGGTTTCTGCATCTCTTGGAGCTCAAATCTTGGGGCCACAGGTTCCTCTCTGAGCTATTTCCTGCCCAATGGCAATGCTCAGTGCCTGCAGAACTCCTGCTGTGTTGAAAAATTCTCTTTTTGAATGATGACTCCATTTAAGGGGTCCTGAAAAGTGAGGCACTCAATGGGAAATCTGGTGTGGGTTGATTGAATGGTTTCTCTGCTGTCTTAAAAGGGTTAAGCCTTTGTTTGAGTACCTGAAACCTTATTTTGTCATTCCATGTCAAAAATATTGACAGAGAGCTGACTTCCCTTGATATTCAACAAATCTCTTCTCTTTTGATTCAATAAACTGCCTTTAATCTGTTGGTTTTCCTCTGTTTGGGGTTGTGTGGCTTTATGGGGCATCATAGCAACAAAAAAAAAAGCACCAGCCTAGACTTTTGCAGTTCACAGGAAATCTGATATAAACTCCGCTGTATTTGTAGGCTTTCTATATAAAGTGCAACATCCAGTAAAATAAAAATAAATGGATGCTTGCTGTGAATGCACTGAAGTGGAGGGGGAGAAGGGAAAAGGACATTTCTTTCCGAGGAAACTGCAGCAATAATTTAGGGAGGCACAGAGCATTGCTCAAGGTTTTTTGAGCTGGCATCTTCATTTTAATGGCTAAAGGCAGTCTGGTGTTTCTTATTCCATTTTTTTCAGCGTGTTTGAGGGTGATTCCACCTCCTCACTAGAAGATCCTCTTGCTTCATGCTGAGTTCTCTGTGGAAGGAAAAGTGGGAGAGAGTGAGGGTGCAAAATCCTAAACCCCAGGTGTCTTCAGAGCTTTTTGGGCTGTTTTATTTGTAGGCATCCCCAGGTGACAGAGCTCCTGTGGCTGCTCCCAACAAGGCCTGTGTTAATCCAGCCCTTGATTTCCTTGTGCAGCAGATATTCCTCCTTTTCATGGGTAAATAACCATGGGAGGAGGTGTAAAATCCAGGCCAGGGAAGGGCAGGTTTGTTGGTTTTTTACAGGACTCTCACACGGAGGGAGGACTTTCTCCTTCTGCCTTTTCCTGGCTCTGAGAAAGCTCAGCTCTGGCAGGGCCCATTAATTTTTAATTTAGTCCTCTCTCTGCTGCACTGCTATTGTGGTTTATGAGGATATTATGCTGGAACAGAGGCCTGTAAAACAGGATTTTAAAGTTTGGAAAAGCCATGGTTGTCATACATAATATGCACGCTGTAGTAGAAATGAGTGGGTATTTATAGCACAGCTAATATTAATTATTTTTATTGTGATGTCAGCCCTGCAGGTCAACTGAAGAGTAAGTTGCTGTGGAAGCCAGAAATCTCCAGGCATTAAATTATATTAATATGAAATGTTGAAAAGTGGTTAATTTGTACTGCTGCTTTTGTTTAAAATGTTTTCCTGTATAAAGCCATATTTCCAGTGTGATACATTATTGTTAGGAGGGATATAATTCAGTCCCATTACAGGGGAAGCCCATGTGCTTTATGAAAGGGAGTCCAGCTCTGCCTAAAATAAAGAACTACAGCAAAATAACACTTTTTGAATGGCAAATTGCTGTTTTTAACTGCTAACCACATCTCTCTGTCGCTTGTGCTTTGTCAAGGTTATTGGCAGTATGAAAATCTTCCTGTTGCCTCCAAATGTCCACAAATTCCTCCAAGGGATGTTTATCCCCCCCTGCTTCATGGAAAAAAACCCTGTGAGGGGAAGCTGACAGCAAAACTGGCTGTGATTGTGCGAAGCTTTGGGAGGAAAGCTTGGGAGGACCAGGGGAAAAGCCCTGCAGTGTTTGGAGGAGCTGTTTGGTACCCATCATGTGCTGGATCCTGTCACCCTGTTTTTTTTAAGATTTTCTAGGCCTTCTGATGTTGACATCCATGTGGTGACCTTTCTCAGACACTTTCTGTAAATACCTGATTGCTTTGTCTTCTTTTATGGAGGAGGAGAAAATCGATGGACTGTTGGTTTGACCAGTGCCATTGGAGGGGTGTCCCTGTCACCCTCCAATCCACTGTCACTTTTGGAAAACTCTAAATGGTCACGTCAGAAAATAAACTTCATCTTTCTTCCTTCACCTTGAGAACGGTGGTGTGCTTGTGTTCTTTTGTGTCCTATAGTGACAGGATCCCTGCAGGGTGTGTGAGATGGGGGCTTTTGAAGGTGTCTGTTATGTTTAGGTGGGAGAAATTGCTTCCCCTAAAATCTCCACCTGAGCTGGTAATTGTGGTGGTGTTTGAGGGTCCCCAGGATGAGGGAAGAGATGAGAATCTGGACTCCATGTTTCAGAAGGTTGATATATTATTTTATGACAGTTTGCAGAGACCAGAACAGGCATCTTAATCAGTGAATCAGTTTTTGATCTAATCCTTAAATATTTTATCTTATGTTACAGTGTAAGCTTTCTTAGCCAATCATGTTATGACACACAATAAGAATGCATAATAAAATCTTGTGATGGGCCAAGAGTCCAACACAGCTGGACCATGATTGGCCATCAAGTAGAAACAACCACATGGAACCAATCAAAGCTGCACCTGCTGGTGAACCATCTCCAGACCACGTTCCACAGCCATCAGATAATTATTGTTTACATTTCATTTCTGAGGCCTCTCAGCTTCTCAGGAGAAACATCCTAGCAAAGGTGTTTTTTCATAAGTTATGTCAGTGACAGATAATTTCCTAAAAGCTCAAATTCTGGCATTGCCCTGCAATGAACCCCTCAGCTGCTCTGCCCTGGCTGCTCCACCAGAGCTGTGTCTCAGCTGATTGCATGGGAATAGAGACTCCATTGATCTTTAAATAATCAGGGAATGATTCAGCTTTGATCTGCTGAAGAGAAGAGTGAATGGATTAATGTTTTCAAAATATCTGTGCCTGGAAACTGCCAAGGTGAAAGTCTCACAGCTTTGGAGCCTTTTCCAGCCTCCAGTGCAGAACGTGCAAGATGAGGAACAGCTCCTGCTGGATTGTGACCTCATCTGGAGATCTTCAGTTTGGATCAGAGTGAGGACAAGGTTGGGGTTGTTTTCTCTACCTCAGCCTGAGAAAACGCTCGAATCAGGAACACCAGGAACACTTTACGAACACCAGAAATACTTCAGACCTGGCTTGTTTGATTGTGGGTACAATGAAGAGCAAGAACTTGAGGCAAGGCTTGCTCTGTGCTGTGCATTGCCCGAAGAGCTTCAGGAGCAGCTGATTGCTCTTCTTCTTGACAAGGTTGCTGCCAGAGAGGCTGACTGATTTGAGAGGCTCATGCAGCCTGAAAATTGCAGCATCTCAAATCCCTGAAGCCTCCCTCCCTGCAAAAACACAGGAAGATAATGAAAACTTGATGAAGCGCAGGAGGAAGTTCCTCGTCAGCACACTGCAGCGGTGGGGAATCGGATTTTCACAGCTCACTAACCCCTTAAGTGTTTAATAAATCCCAGAGATCTGCTCCAAGGATAAGGTGGCCCTGCTATCTGAGCAGACAGACTCTACCTGCTGTCATCTTTCTTAAAGCTGACCCTGCTCAGCAGGACCAATTACCCAGCTAACAAAGTGGAGACAAGTGACTCCTTGTGCCACCCGGTCCCCAGAGCTGGAGGCGTTCTGGTTGCCATGGCAGCATTGCTTGAGATCCTGATAACAGATAAAGTAACCAGAATAAGGGATGGAGGCTTTCCTCCTGCTTTTCTGCAGGGATTTTCCTGATTATTCATGTTTTGGAAAACACTTGTGCATTCACACACCCCCACCAAGAGAAGCAAACATCACCAGAAAAATTACCCAGTCAGTATTCCTCTGGTCCTCAGAGGAATAATGTCCAATGTAAGTTTGTCCTTTCCTCTGTAATTTACAGAGCAGTAACTAGATAAATCCTCAAAAGGGCTCCATGTCCTTAAAACTGAACTACGTAGTTTAGGAACTGACATGGAAACACCAATTCCAGCAGGTTGTTTTTTCTCCCTTCTGATGACTAGTTTATTTTATCTGTTTTGACAAATTCAATGTGGCTACTGTATAGGTTTAAAAAAGATATTAAGAAAGCTTAAAAACGTGAATTTAGAGATATTATCAAATAATTTTAGTAATTATTTTTCTGTAAAATTTGTCAGTGGTAATCTGGCAGGGTGAGGAATGGGCTGCTCCAAGCAGCTGTGGCCACTTGCTGTGGTGAATTGGCAAGTTGGAAATGTGCTGGGTGCACAGGCCAGGTTGGTGGATGAGTTTCTGTGCTGCATGAAAGAGATGACCATGAATATTCGCAGGAAAAGGCTCCTTTTTGCAGGGAAACCACATCCCAGGATTTCCCAAAAGTCACTTTTAATCTGCCGTGCCTTGTGCAGGTGACACTTGTTGTGTGTGTCAGGGTGACAATACCTGTCTTTGCACACTCAGCTGCTCCTTGAGGAATTCCGAAGAGACAAGAAAATGGTAAGAAACCAATCATGGTGAGCGGAATAGTGGATTTCTCTTCCCAAAAAGCTGTGGGTCTGCTGGTAGGTAAAACCAGCACTGAGAGAGAAAAGAAACAATGAGAAGGATCCCACTGAGTGATGAATGGAAAACAATGGGAAGGATCCCACTGAGTGATGAATGGAAAAAAAAAGGTATTTGCTTTTACAAATAAACTTTAGGTTTGCTGATAAATGAAACTAGATATTGAAAGATGAAAGAAACAATGGGAAAACCCCCTAAATTCCATAAGAATTAAAAATTAAAAGGGAGGGTTATACATCAGAGGGGAATCTTTGGGATCAGGTGTTCTGGGAAGTCTGAACCTCTCAAGTACCTCAGAAATGGGAAAGAGCGAAGGGAAATGTGGCTGGGAAATTGGGATAAAGAGGAGGCTGCATCCTCCAAAAATTTGGGAGACCCCAGGGGATGCCCCATGGCCTCTCCCTTGATTGGAATAAAGTTCTAGGACTGCTCTGTCTCCTTTTTGGACACCAACCTCTGGTGTTTGTGGATGGATTTCCCTGACATCATGGATTGTAGGTCTTGGCAAATGGGGATTTCAAAGCTGAGACCCTTCCCAGGAGGGGCAGCTGATGGGACCAGGCCATTGATGTCCCTGTCAGTGGCTGGGGCAGGAGACCCAGCTGGCACCTCAGAATTGATCTTAGGGATGAGCTGATTGTCCTTCCACCCAGGAGAATCCCTCTGGAATGTGAGCATTGAGGCTTTATTTTTTGGAGAATTTTCCTGTTTCCAGTTCCAAGTTCTGAGCCAGGCTTCAGCTTTTGAAATGTGGGAGACATTTTTTGGTGTTTGAAAAATATTGATCAAAAAGGGCAACTCTAAAATTAGTTTTCCCCTTGTTTTTACAGCCTGGCTGTCTACACAGAATCATGAGAAGTCTGAACTTATCTTCTGACAGGTTGTCTTGCATCTTTGAACAATCCAGCAACATTTGAGACAAGTGGAACCAGCTTTGATGCAGGAGGTCCAGGACTGGCAGTCAGCCTGATTTATTGATATTATTGTTTAGGAATTGTAGGAAAATTGTGTCTGACCTTCTTGCCTTGGTTTTCTTAGTCAATATTAAAAATACTGACTGACCTTGACTCATTTAAATCTGGTTCATGTGCCTCAGTCTAGGGAGGATTAAGAATTCCCTGTCCTGATGTTGCACATAACCAGATTGTCCCAAACCCAGATGACTTTCTCTGCACAGAATGGGTGTATTTTGTGCAGTTTTACTCTTTTTTGCCCTGTCAGAGCAGTGATTGATGCCCATCCCTGTTCCAGCCTGGCTTTCCTAGGGCTCAGCTCTTACAGCTGCAGTTGTGGGTCAGATTAATCCAGCCTGGCCCAAATAATTGCTGATTAAAGTGGCCAAGCTGTGGCTCAGTCCCAAAAACAGGGCCTGGTTCTGTAGAACTAGGTTTCAAGGGTTTTATTTTAACAAATTCTGTAAGAAATGAAGCATTTGTGCCCTTTGGGGATGTGAGATGTTGCCTGTGAGGGCACAGACCTGGAATGGCAGCAGTGAGGAATTGATTTGCATACAGAAGGCAAATCCTTTACACAGTGCAGATAATGCACATTGTAAAACAGTTACAATAACATTCACCACAGCCATGAAAACAATTTTACAGCAGATTAAACACACTTAGAAAAAGGGGAAAGATGAGCGAGAAGGCAATGCTGACACTAAATTAGACTTGAGTCAGCAGCAGTGGGAGAACAGAAGAGAAAATGAGAAAATGTTCCAATGTTTTTGTTCCCCCCAGGCCAGCTCCATTCTGTGCTCACCTATTTTGTTGAGTTGGGAAGATTTGGAGCTCTCTGAATTGTGGGAATTAGTGGGAAATACTGGAACTGAGGGGAGCATTACCTGGAATAGTGCTCAGAGGACATGGGTCTGCACAAAGAGTGCTTTAGTGGGTTTGTTCTCCCTTCTCTGTCGTGTCAAACAGCCTGGGAGTGCCTGAGAGCACTGGAGACATGTTCCAGTGATCAGTGAGAGAGCTGTCAGCACTGTGTGATGGATTTAAGGTGAATTAGCAAGGGTGTGTTTCTCCTGCAAGGTTTGGGATGGCTGCCAGGTTTTGTTTTGGTTTGGTTTTTGGGGTTTTATTTTGGTGTTTGTTTTTTGGAGGGTTTTTGGTGTTTTGTTTTTGTTTTGTTTTTGGTTTTTTTTGTTTGTTTTTGGTTTTGGTTTTTGGTTATTTTTTTGTTGTATGAGGCCCAGAAGCTCAGGAAAACGCTGAATTTTGGTCCATTTGAAAAAATTAGTTTTCTGCCATTCTGTGTATAGGGGAGTTGTAAACCACAAATCTGTATTTCTGGATGATCCTTTAAATGCCGGTTTTTGCCTCCTAGCTCTGGATCACACTGACAGAGGGGTCCTACAATGCAGGAGGTGCTGGAGGCCTGGCACCTGGAACTGCTGAGGGTTCAGATTAAATTTGGGAGATCAAACACATTTGCTGCAGCTGCTTGGCTGTGTCTATAGAATTTTCATTAATGAGCCGTTCCTTTTTGACTTTACATGTGTGTGTGATGGTTGATTATGCAGGATTATCTTCTGGCAGCACACAGACACCTGCTAAAGAGGGAGTAATCTTGTTAGGAGCCAAATCTCATCTGATCGTTAAACACGGTGTGCTTACAACCCACTTGTCAGCTCTGCTTAATTCAGCATGCAGGGCTCTGTCACAATGGCTATTGATTCATTGGGATTGCTTGGCATCTCTGGAGATAATGATCTCACTGGCTGACTGTTGGGGAAGATGAAACAGGAAAGCCTTATCAATATGATTGCCTGGCAAAAGATTTTGAGAATATAGAAATTATAAGAGAGATTGAAATGAATGCAAGCTTTGAGATACCTCAGTTACTGAACAACTGGAAAACAATGGTGTGGCTGGCTGAAGGTAATCCCCTTTTGATGGAACAACACCCTCTGCTTGCAGACAGCTCCAAGGGTCAGAGCAGACCCTGCTGGCTTGGCAGAAGGGGCCCAAAGAGGAGTTTTTAGGGTTTAAAATGTAACACAGTATGGTAATGTAATGATTCTTATAGGCTGTGTGTAAATGCTATAGGATTTGTATCTTGAACTAGATTGGTTAGTGACAATTAGAATATTCAACATAGAAGAAGATTTATTGTATTGTAATGTGAACCTTGCTCTCTTATGCTCTTGCTCTCTTGCTCTTTTACTCTCTTATGCTTTTGCTCTTTTTCCCTCTCATCCTCTCTCCCCCTCTCTTCTCTCAGGCCTGCTCTGAGCTGTGGCTGGCAGCTCCCAGCAGGGCCCTGCACCCAGGCCCTTTGCAATAACCCCAAGTTCCAAAAGGCCCCAGCACCCAGGCCTTTTGCAATAACCCACAAGTTCCAGGACCAGAAGAAGATTTATTGCATTGCAATGGGAACCTCGCTCTCTCATCCTCTTTACCACTCTCTTTACCTCTCTCTCTTCTCTCAGGCCTGCTCTGAGCTGTGGCTGGCAGCTCCCAGCAGGGCCCTGCACCCAGGCCCTTTGCAATGAACCCCAAGTTCCACGACCTGGCTGCAGAGATCTCTCATCTCCGTCCATCCCGACCGTCCTACCCCCGACACTCCTACAGCTGACAGGCTGCTGGGCCCTTCCAGGAGCAGAGCTGGGCATAAATGCCACAGGCCGTGGTGGCTGGGGGACTTTGTGGGGTGTCCTGGGGACTTTGTGGGGTGTCCTGGTGTCTCAGGGCTTCTCGCTGCTCACATTTACCCTGAGAAATGTTAGAAAGTCTCTTTTCCCAGCCCAGCAGTCAAAGAAGGAGTCAGAGCTCTTCAGTTCTTGGTCTCAAGGTTGTTTATTGTTCATTATCTATAAAATATTTATTCCTGTCCAGCTGAAGTCCATTCAGCAAGACAGTCCAAGGCACTCTACCTGCCCCTGGGAGTACACGTAATTTTAATACAAAAAATTATGTATACAATATTTGCCATAACTTCCCAATACCTATCACCTGTGTTAGACAGTGAGCTTCTACTCTAAACCAATCCAAAAGTGCCACCATCACAGCAGAAGATGGAGGCCAAGAAGAAGGAGGAGAAAGGCTGGACATGCCCTGATTCCTCCATCTTGCCCCCCTGAATCCTCTGTTCTAGAAACCCCAAAATCTCCTTTTTCACCCCAAAATAAATTCACTATCATTCTACTTAATTTTTTGTGGCCTGCAAATCTTCATCTGAGGTTTATAGTTTAAACCAGAGCCATGTTAAATTAAGAAAAAGAAAGTTTAGAGTTTTGGAGTTTGGGAGATAGAAAAAAATAAAAGTAGCTGTAAAGGTAAACAAGGAGTTTAGAATGCAGTGCTGTAGGTTTGGGTGTCATAACATGATTGGCTAAGAAAGCTTACACTGTAGCATGGGTCCATAAGATGGAATATTTAAGGATCGGATCAAAAACTGATTCACTAATTAAGGTGCCTGTTCTGGTCTCTGCAAACTATCAACTTTTTTGTTTAAAAATGAAAAATTTCTCTAGCTTTTCAACATTTAATGCCTGTCCAGAGACTGTTGCTCTAAGACACTGCTCAGTGAAAGGAATGCTTGGAAGGTTTGGATATATAAATGTTGCCAAAAATTCCTGAAGGAGACCAGGAAAATAAAATTTCCTCCCAAGGAGGGAAAACACCTGTGCAAAACGTTCTTGTGGAAATTTCCTTGTGATTTGAGGGAATGCCAAAGGCAGGAGGCTCTCTGAGACACTGAAGTGCTTCCCTTGGGGACGTGGAAGGATGCCCAGGGTAGAACTTGTCACTGCTCTGGTGTGCCGAGGCTCCCTGTCTTTGTATTGGCCTGAGTTTATTCTGATGGAAGTTTGTACAAGTTCTGCCTCCTGAAAGATGAGAGCAGGTTAAATGAAAGTCAAGAAGTTGATTCTATCAAGATCATCTGGGATTTTCCATCCTGGCAGATTCATTACTTCCAGAAATGATAACTGATTGTATCTGAAGAGGCGAGGGGAAGAGTGATTTAAATTGTGTCCATTACCTGTCAGCAAATAATGCTGTGTGCAGCTGTGAGGAGTGAAAGGAGTGCAGCTGACACTGTTGTAGCCTCTCTTATTTGACTTTTCAATGAGAGCTCCTATTTGTGCTGATTTTTTTTTTTTTTCCTTTTTACACATCTATGCCCCAGGGAAATTTCAATTATCACGACTGGAGGGAGAGGTACCTGTGGAATGTGTACAGTGAGTGCTCCTGGATAAGGGAGGCAAGTGGAACAATTTGTTACACATTAAATCTTGCAATCACTGAAAAGCCTGGCCTGATGCAATATTCTGATCTGTTAATCACATTTCTACATGGCAAACAGCTTGCTGGAGTGTTGTTTGCTCTCTATCTCAAAGCAAATATGTGTTTTTGATTTGAGAATAATTCCAGGTTTAAGTAACTTCTGCTTCCCTGTTAACAAAAGTCATTGCTGTTAATTAGTCATGGGCAGAGATGAAATATTTATCTGAGGGGGTGTTTGCTCTGATTTCACTTCTCACTGTGTCCTTACGTGGGTGTTCAGGGCTGATGCTGGAGGAGAGGTGCAGCTCTTGTAATCTGTAATCAAAGCAGACAAAGCCTGGCGGAAAGAGCCACCAAACCCTGTGGAATTCCCAGTGGAATGTGTTTGTCAGGCTGTCCAGCAGTCCTGGAATGGCTCTGGGTTGGTACCAGGAAATTCAGTGCCTCCAATGAGTTGTTCAGCTGCGAATGTTCGTGGTGTTACAGCAGAGGCCACTTGACTTCTCTGCAGTTTATTTGCTTTTTTAATGTGCTCTCCTACTTCCTGTCCAGCCTTACTGATCCTCCAGGCTTCAGGAATTTAATTGGATTGGGATTAGACTGTTGATTTTCACCTGTTACACGTGCACACAGCTCCGTGTAGGACGTGGTGAAAGCCCTTCCTGGCCTGAGTGGAGTCCCCAGGAGCTCAGATTCCATCCTTAGACTTGCTTGTTATCCTGGAAATTCCATCCTGGAAATTCCATCCTGAAACTCACCTGCTATCCTGAAAATTCCATCCTGAAACCTGCCTGCCATCCTGGAAATTCCATCCTGAGACCTGACTGCCATTCTGAAAATTTCATTCTGAAAATTCCATCCTGAAAATTCCATCCTGAGAGCTGCCTGCCATCCTGAAAATTCCATCCTGGGACCTGCCTGTTGTCCTGGAAATTCCATCCTGAACCCTGCCTGCTGTCCTGGAAACTCCATTCTGGAAATTCCATCCTGAGATTCACCTGTTATCCTGAAAATTCCATCCTGGAAATTCCTCTTGAAACCTGCTTGTTATCCTGAAAATGCCATCCTGAACCCTGCCTGCCATCCTGGAAATTCCATGCTGGAAAATTCCTTCCTAAACCTGCCTGCCATCCTGAAAATGCAATCCTGAAAATTCCATCCTGAGACCTGCCTGCCGTTCTGAAAATTCCATCCTGAAAATTCAGCCCGAAAATTCCATCCTGAAAATTCCATCCTGAGACCGGCCTGCCGTTCAGAAAATTCCATCCTGAAAATTCAGCCTGAAAATTCCATCCTGAAAATTCCATCCTGAAAATTCCATCCTGAAAATTCCATTCTGAAAATGCCATCCTGAAAATTCCATCCTGAGACCTCCCTGCAGGACTGCTGGGAGCCGCCTTGGAGCTGATAAATCCCATTTATCCCTCTGCTCCGGCTCCTGTGGGTGAAACCTGCCTCTTGCTCTCTCAAGTTCAATCCCTGCACTGCTGCTGGGAGGCTCATTAAGAAGGGGTTGGAATATATTCCAAGACTTTTATGGGAGCAGCTCTCAGCAGCGTGGAGAGGTCGTATTTTGGTTGATTTCCTTGTGAAATAAAATGCAGAGTAGCTTGTGCTCAGTATTTTGGGGGTGTAAAACTTGTTTACAATGTGTGAAGCTTATATGCAGTTCACTTTTAAGGCTTTTTGGGCTGAATATTAATAAAGAAATAGCTTTAAATTCTAGGTGGTGGAGTAAAAACGTTGTTACATTTTTGGAGAGGGACAATTTTTTGCAGAGGGTTCTATTTTCTACCTACCCAAAATACCCAGAATTTAGGGTAGACTCTCTCAGTGCAGTTAAGCAGAATTTTTTTACTTCAATCATAGCAGTTTCCTATAAAATGAACCCCCTGGCAAACCAGAACTTCCACTGGATTTAAATACCTGGCAGCTGTTTCATTAAATGGGATTTCTGAGAACAGAGCTGCACATAAAATCTGTAAGACCTACAAAGCAGAAATACTGACAGGCACAGCAGCAACAGGTAGGACAAAGTTTGGGTGAGGTTGCAGGAGATTTTGGCTCATTTCTTGTGGGTTGGAAGTTTCTTGGCAGGAGGGAAGAGGGAATTCTGAAGCAAAGGCTCCTCTGTGGCTGCTCTGGGAGCAGAGTCGCTGTCCCTGCTGCTGTTTTGCTCTGCTGATGAAAATTCCCCTGCTGTGGCTGGGGATGGAAGGGGCTCCATCTGTTCAGGAGAGCTGGGCTGAGCTCTGCCACCCTCTGTCAATGTTTGGTCTATGCTGGGCCATTTTGGGGGCTCCCCAAACCGGGGGGAACCCTCCTGGAGCAGTTCTGTGCCAGGAAAAAGGAGACCCACAGGACTTTTTTGGTCTTCAGCTTCTCGTTTATTGTTATCTTATCCAAAGTTTTGCACACTGTCCACCCCAGGCTCAGCATGCAGGAAAGCACCACAAAATGGCCCCAACATGTACAGTTTCAAGGTATTTTAAAGTTATTTTATCCAATTAACTCTTAAAACATAAATTATTTCCACTTATCTGCCAGTAACTCGTTCCTTGACTGTCCACAAAACCTCTGCACTGTGCTTTCCTTGTCCAATCACCCTGTGCCAGCAACACTGCAGAAAATGGAGGAGGAGGAGGAGGAGAAAGAGAAGAAGAAGAAGAAGAAGAAGAAGAAGAAAAAGGAAGAATAAAAAGGAGAAGAAGAAGAAGAGGAAGAAGAGGAAGAAGAAGAAAGAAGAAGGAGAAGGAGAAGAAGAAGGAGAAGAAGAAGGAGAAGGAAAAGAAGAAGAAGAAGAAGAAAGAAGAAGGAGAAGAAGAAGAAGAAGAAGAAGAAGATGATGACGACGATGACGATGATGACAGGCACTACACCCAAATTCCTTGGTCTTGTTTCCTATCTACACCATACTAAAAATCCCCAAACCTAAATGTCTCAGCCAAGTGACATCCTACACTACTCTCTATTATCTAAATTCCAAACTACCTCGAAGCCTTGGAAGTCCTCTCCATGGGCGGAGGTTAAAGGCAGTGTTTCTGTGGGGGTCAGAACCCCTCAGGGCAGACAGAGAAACATTCCCTGTGCCCTGGGTTCCCACAATCCTCATTCCAGAGCAGGCTCCCTCATTTTCCCTGCAGGAATACTGAACTCTGCTCACTCTGTGATTTATTGCCAGAGCTGGGCAGGGACAGGCACCACGAGGAGCATTGTCCAAGGCGGGGATAAAAAGGGGATTATCCTGCTCTGCATGGCAGTGCTCAGACCCTCGAGGGGCCACCCTGGCCTCCTGGGGAAACCCCCATTAGCTTTTCTAACTTGAGATGCTGAAATTTCAGCTCTGAAAAACTGGAGAATATTCCAAATTTCAAAGTTTGCAAAGCAGGGAATCCTGTGTGCTGTAGTGACAAGGGGAGGGCGCTGCCAGCAGCTTGTTCCTCTGGGCTCCTTAAACTGGTTTTGATGTTCACTGGCCACATTCACCAGCTTTATCCGAAGCAAATTGGCACACAGAGGGTGAATTAATATTTCATATTTAATCCCACTCCTGCTCTGGATGCCATTAGCACAATGTGGGACGAGGAGAGAGCGGTGGCGCAGGAGGAATAGATGAAAGCAATTCTTCTCATGCCCTTGGGGAGCTTTTCCAAGCACAGCTGTTGAGCCCCCAGAAGTTTTGTGACAGCTGCTTTGCACTTGTTCTCTTGTAGCCTGTGTTTACAGTTCAGCAGCACTGAGAACTCATTTCATGTGGAAATCTAAAAAAGATACGTGAAAGCATCACCTGACTTCACTTGTGAAGCAGGATTCCAGAGGAGGATCATCAATCCAGAGGTAAAAGTGGCATCATAGCCATGAGCTGGCTGGGGGGGAGGTGGTGGCTGGGCTGGGGAAGTGTTTTTGTGCTCTTGGGCCCCTCAGGTGGCTGTTGCTGTGTTGGGCTGGGGGAGGATGCTCTGCCTGGGGACCAAAGGTGTCTCCTGTGCTCATCTCCACAGCAGGGCTGCTCAGACCTGTAAGGAACACAAGTTTTGAGCTGTGTCTGGTGTCTGTTTATGGCCATATCTGGTGTGGTGACAGTTGTGAAGGTGCTTTTTGTGTCAGGGTTGGGTTATAGCCAGGAAAAAAAAGTGTTTCTGCTGAATGCAAGAGCTGCAAACCCCAGAGCAGAGAGCAGGGGAAGCAACAGGGGCTGCAGATTTGAAATGCAGAGTATTGAAATGCAGATTATGTCCTCTCTGGCCAGCAGAACTTTCTGGAAGAACAAGACCTTTTAAAGTTGCCCACTCAAGGCAGGGATCTGGGGTGAGGCTGAGCTCAGGAGATCTCAGGCAGTGCTGGGGCAGGAAAATGCAATTTGGCAGCTCCGTGTTGATAGTGCTGCCTTTTCAACCCCACCTGCAATGGGAACAGTGCTTTGGAGAGAAGGTTGGCTGTGAAATATATAAATGAAATTTAAATATTATATAGATATAATTATATTATATAATATACATTATATATATATATATATTATAGGGAAATAACCAGGGTGGGTGTGTGCACCTACTCTGGGGAGTAAGGAAAGGGAAAGGAGAGAATAATTGGGAAGGAGGAGTGGGAAACCAACAGACTTTAGTTCAGTTCTCTGGCTGAGACTTTCCCAGTGAATTTTTGATGTTGTCCGCAGTGTTCGTATTTTCCAATAAAATATTGAGAAATAAGAATATTTGAGGGGGTATGTGTGTTTCTATCTAGACAAATAACAATTTTAAAAAACCCAAAGCACACCCGTCTTTATCCTCTCTGATGTTTTGAAGGATAATTAAGTGCAAAGGTACCAAGATCCCAAATATCACAAAACTGAGGCTGGGATTTTGGGTTAAGGGGTACAGAAGAAGGCAGTTTATGCATGGAAAAGGAAAAATCATCATCCTCTGGCCACATATGGCTGGAAAACATCTTTGCCCTCAATAAAGCACAGCTTTGTGGTGGTTAGTGAACCTGAGATGTTTGGCAGGGCTGAGGGGGATTTATTTACATGCAATTTTATTTTCAGACTCCTTTTGGCTGTTTTGACACCTCCTGGCAATTTTCCTAAGTGCTTAAACTGCACATTACAGTGAGGAATGTTTTTAAGCAGCTCCACATTGAAATTGGGTGAGGTTTATTTACCGTTTGACTCCTGCCTCTGACAGCTTTTATTTCTCCCAACAATTTCTGCTAAATGAGTTATTTTTCAGTTGGATTGAGCAGGTTCCCACACTCGCATCTCCTTTCCCATTTGCATTTCCTTTCTTTCCTGGCAGTGCCAATCACGGAGCTCCCTGGGTAAACGATGATTTCAGCAGCCAAATGTTGCCTGACGTGGTTTGAGCAGCAGAAGGGGCAGGAAAGCAAAAGGGGCTGAGGAAACCTTGAAGCTTTTAGCTCTTGACTCATAACAACAACTTTATTTCATTTCATTCCTTGTTTCCTAACAATGATGAAGCAGAGGAGGCAGACACAAACACAAATAATGGTGTTTTTACAAAGAGGTTTTGTTTCGTGTTGCCTGCGTTAAGAGCTCTGAAGGGCTTTAGGATCTTTATTTCCCATATTAATTTCCCATTTTTTCATGGGAAAAGTGGAGTGGACAGAGATGTTCAGACTTCCTCTGAGGGGCGGGATTTAATGGAAGTTATTTCAGAATGGTTCTCCTCTGGGACTTTAAAAAACACCTGATTTGAGATTATTTTGCCCTGGATGTGAACTGAGCTGGGTGTGTTTATGTCCTTGATTTAGATTCTTGCTGCTTTTGGAGCTCAGAGCTTAATTCTTTACCGAGCATTCAAGCAGGAGGGTGATTTAAAAAACACAGATAATCCACAGTGGCCTCCCTTTTGCCTGCCAGCACTCAGGTATTGCTCTTGCGAGGAAGAGAAGGAAGATATTGCTGCTGAAATTAAGAATCTTCAATTCTTGGACAATATTTTTGGGTTTTTTCTCCCTTGACTTTGACTGTTGAACAACAAATCACTTTGGTTCTTTAGGTTTTATGTCTGTCTTTTGTTTACCTGTTTGTTTTTGTTTTTGTGTTTTTTTTTTTTTTTTTTTTTTTTGCTTTAACACTTTTCCTTTATTGTTTTTGTGGTTTCTGCCACAGAATTGCTGTAATTCAGATCCCACTGTGTTGACGAATCTACACCTGTAGGATTTGTTTGTCTTTGCCAAAAAGAATGTATCTTAATTTATATTTGTGCCTGTCAATTGAAATGCAGCTGAAAAAACAAAGGATTTTGGGGCTGTTTCATCATTTGTGCTACAGCTGTGACTCTAAAAGAGCTTCTGCCTCTTTAAGCCTGCTGTGCTTAGCAGAAGAATATTCCAAGTTTCCACCTAGGAAAACTCTGTTGGTAATTGGAAGTTTGCTTCCAAACAATCAATAACAAATGTCATAAAGCACCAATCTATTCAGGAAATTAATTGGAGATACTTAGGAGAAATTAATAATGAATGTTCAAGTGATAGTTCCTTTTTAACCTTGCAACATTATCAAGACAAAGTAAACATCAGAGGAATTATAGTAAAGCAGACAAACTGTAG
>VZSU01001110.1:34638-50425 GCA_013398715.1 Nesospiza acunhae
TTATTAATTGAGGGAGAGTTCCTGAAATTATCATCTGGGCTGAATATTAAGTATCATAAATAAAAATGAAATGCAGAAGTGCTCTGTGGGGGGAAATGGGAAATGGGAGGAAGCATCGCAGGCATCCCTCAAAGGACTGCAGCTTTTCCTGGTGCTGGATAATGAACTTGATGGGTGTGATGCTTTAAATGGATCCTGTTTCCTGTGTGTGCAGAAAAAGGAATGATCAAAGCCAGGAATAACCACAGTGAGGAACTTTTCATTAGAAACCTCTCTAATTGCACAGCCATTGTGCTTTACCTCCTACAGCCCCGGGCTCCTCTTGAGGGATTTTAGCTCAGAAGAAAGCAGGTAATTCACATTCTGCCTGCCTTCTGAAAATGGCTTCAGGACGTGCTCTAAATGTTCTTCATGCTGGAATTTCAGAAGTGTTTCAGGTATCTAAAGCACTTCGACAAAATTCTCTGAGTAAGAAAACATTCATTGAACCATCTCCCTGTTTGAGGTCATGTGGAGGGCACATTTTACAGAGGATTTCCACCTAGAAATCTTACTGAATAAAGGTCTGGAGAATGTTTTAACTGACCTCTTAAAGCAGTTTAGAGCTGTTATTTATACTATTCACAGCCACATCTCCTCTGGTAGAATTCAGATGCCTTAAACACAAGATATGTTCTGTAACCTTCATATATGCAACTGTTATCTTCCCTGATGTCGTCAGGTACACTGGAAATATGTGAGAACACAGTTTAATAGCTGCTAAAACTCCTGAGATGGAGAGTTTAGCTGAATGGCTCCAAAATGAGTCATAAAATTGCTGTCAGTCGTTACTGCAGTGATTTTTTGGGGATCTTCATCAGCCCAGCTGAGGAGTTGGCTAAAAAGCCACCAGTGGCAGCTCAGGAGCTGTTTCTGAATCTTCTCTTCATCCATCTCTTTCCTTTCTCCCTCTTTAAGGCACAAAAGTGTTTGCTGAAACGCCCAAGGACTTGGATTTATTTCATTTTGTGATGGAGCTGCATTATTCATGAAGCAGCACATCCCAATTTATCACTCCAAACAACGTCCTGCAGATGCTCATTGTGAGGTGTCCAGCAATGCCCCTCCCGTGCTCAGAATTATTTCCAGCTGGTAAAAGTCTGAAATTGGTCCTGCCTTAACTCATGAGTGCTGTGGTTAGGTGAGGGTTTAGCCTTAGCTCTGAAAATTCAGGAGGGATCTGTGCTTAAAAATCAGAGTGAGAAGGTGAGTGAAGATTTTCAGAACTGCTCTGAACATATATTTGCCCTGAAATAAGAAGTTATTTTCAGCTTGAGTATCACCCTGCAAATGCATGATGTCTGTGATGCTTCACAACTGCTATTAAATCTCCACACAATATGCATTTTGTTTCTCTTTTCCAATTAAGATTGAAACATCACTTCCATTCTTCCCAAGCAGTTATTGAAGAACCGAACATGCCAAATGTATAGCTCAAACTGCTTGGGGACATCTTTCTGGCTTTATGCATTTCCCTGGGAAAATATTTGCTTTTGTGGCGAGTATTATAATTGATTAAACAGGAAATTAATGTGGGGATATGCCATCGTTAGTGTGAAGAGATGAAATTTCTGCCGTCTCACTTTTCATTGTGAGCTTGAAAAATGAGGGTGTTGAGAACACCCTTGAGGGAAGAGACAGCAGGGAGGGTGGGGATGGAGATGGGAGGGAACCCAGGAGGGACCAGCATCACTCCGATGTGAATCTGCTCCCCCTTCCCATCCTTTTCAGTGATGTCAAACTTCCCTAGGACACAGCCCCTCATTTTCTCCCACTGCAATGAGAAAAAAAGGAAATAACTCAGCAGGTTACTAGCTAAACCTCACCTGTTGCTTTCTATTTTTAAAAAAAATTGTGTCACAATGTTGGTTTGCAATGTTTGATTTGAACAGTTCAGAGAGGATATTCTGTTATTTCTTCATCTGCTCAGGGATGCCAAACAGCTTTGGGGTGGCATTAAAGTTCAGGTTAGAAAGGGTAAACTTTCTAACTGAGCTCCTTGTGGGACAATGACTCCTCTTGAAGGAAAACACCAGGCACTGCCAATGGAAAAATTTGGAATACCCTTAAAAATATCCCAAAAACTTCCCCCGTGGCTTCAGGGTGATTTATAAGTGTAGACTCTGTGGAATCTTCATTTTGCTCCCAATTCCAGGCATTAAAAATGATGGAAAAGTGATGCAGCAGGAGTTGAGCTCTATGGTGCTGCCAACACCTTGGAGAAGACACCCCTTAATTTTCCTTTGCGTCCATGGACCTGGAGTCTTCCTGAGGGGATGGAGGAGTGGATATTCCTGCAGGACAAATGCTTTTGGAGCTGAAATGTAAGAGGTAAAATGCTAATTTTACTATGGATTTATGAATTGAACTCTGGAAGCTCAGGTGCTCTCTCTTCACGTGCCCTCGTTTTTGTCCAGCAGCAGGAAAAGCAGTTGAGTTCTTTTTGGCTTGTTTGCTTTTTTCAACAGTGATAATTTTCTGCAGCTCAGAGAACTGGGTAATTAACAGTTTCCAGATTGTGCCTGAACACCTGATCCTCCTCTTCTGCACAGCCAGAACTGTACAACTGCAACTCTAAACAGTTCCTTTGGTTTCCCCCAAGAAAATCTGTTTCAATCATGGGAAATTATTTCCTTACTTGTTTTTATAAGGGATGAGGTCCCCTGCTACCATTTTTGGGATAATTGGCTTCTCCTGTGATTCCTTTGACACTTAGTGGTTATGGCAAGGCTGATTCTTTCTGTCTCAGCTCCAAAAGTGCTGTTTCCTGCATGGTTTGTTTGCCTAATATCCTTTTTACTCTTGATTTTAGTAGAGATGTTGAATGTCAGCTGATCCCTTCTGAGTCCAGCTCGTTGGGGGTCGGGCCTCTGGTTTATGCTGGGTCTGAAGGTAGTTTTTAATGTAAAGTTGAATGGGTTTGGGTTTTTTCCTATTAAAAATTGAAACATCATCCCAAAGAGCACAAAAACACCTCAGGGAAATGTGACTGACAGATGAGAGACTTGGGGCTTTGAAACACTTGCATTTCCTTGATTTTTTTCTGGATCTATAGCCTGGCGTGGGGTTTCCACCAGAGACTCACACGGCAGATAAAGCTGCCCTGAAAAGTGGCAGCATTTATTATCAGTGATTGCAGGTTCAGACCATGGCACACCTTCAGGAGGGACCAAAATCCCCCTGGTGTGAGGCTGAGGCAGAGGTGGCTGCCTGACTCCGTCCTGAATTCTTGCCATGGGTGGATGCTGGGCCTGGCAGTGAGGCTGAGATCTCCAAACCCCTGAGCACTGATTCACTCCACACTCAGAGTGATCATGTGCTCGACTCTACACTCTGCTCCATCCTCTTTTCCCCTAGAAAAACTCAGATTTGTGTAAAACCGTGTCCTATGAAAAATCCCCTGGCACAGCAAAAGACACCCCCCTTTCTAAGTGGACTAAAGAAAGATTTAAGCAGTGGCAAACTGACTAAAAATCCCATATTTTGTCTCCCTTTGTTGTCAGTGGGAAGGAAAGAAGGGCTAAGGTGTTCTAAAGGTTTATTTAGTTCACATTCTCCTCTTTTAATTCTGTTAATAATTTTTTTCTTTATACCTTTTTTTCTTTATACCTTTTTTTCTTTCGACATTTTTTTCTTTAGACCTTTTTTTCTTTAGACCTTTTTTCTTTAGACCTTTTTTCTTTATACCTTTTTTTTTCTTTTTTTCATTACACCTTTGAAAGTTTTGAGCCTGTTTTGCCCTTAAAGTCTTTTCTCCTAATCCTTTATTTCACCCCATGATTTTTCGTCCCCTCGCCTCTGCTTAACTAAGTGGTTAACAAATGATTTAATGATTAACAAATGATTTTTGTGGGTGCATTGGAGTTTGGCCAGCATCAACCCATCACAAACCACTCTGGACTCCTGCTCTGCAGTGGAGAGATGCAACATGCTGTAAATAACTCCGTGGTTGTTGGCTTTTGCTATTATATATTGACATTCACAAATTATTTTGATATAGTACAATTTGTAATCACTTCTAACTGCTTTTGAAACACTATAGTTGATATATTTTGATACAGTATAATTTGCCAGCTTTTGTGGCCAATAGCCTGGCCAGCTTGTGTATTTTAGAGTGATAAATGTATTATAGTTTAGGCTCTTGCAAAATATTGAAATAAAGGCTACGTGCTGTGTATTAACTGC
Organism: Nesospiza acunhae; assembly: GCA_013398715.1. Classification (NCBI taxonomy): domain Eukaryota; kingdom Metazoa; phylum Chordata; class Aves; order Passeriformes; family Thraupidae; genus Nesospiza; species Nesospiza acunhae. The sequence goes on from VZSU01001110.1 coordinate 38,863, forward strand.
TGCAGAAGTAGTTAATGCTTTTATAACTAATTGACAATGGTAAGAATAACTCAGATAGTTCTGTGAAATAGATAATGGTGATTTAATGTACTTGTGGAATTGTGGAATATCCTATCTAAATGATAAGATAACACTGAAAAGAGAAAAGAGAACAATTTACTACTGACTCTCCAGTTATCAGGAAATGTCAAACAACAGAACAAAACCTCGAGAAGAAATGAAATTTATTGATTTCATCCACAGGATGACATGAAGACAAGTCAAAGGTTAAAACCAAGCAAAAAGAATTCCCTGAACATGGAATCTCACAGGGATGTTTGAATATGTATAATCCTCATGAATATGCATTTACCAATGCAAGGAAAAAAGTATATAAGAAAATTGTTTTAAGCTAACAGTGCTGGGTACTGTCCCTTTTGTCACTGATTAAACTTCTAAAAATTTTGAAGAGTGAGCCTTGTTTCTCACACAACATAAAGCAGATAGCTCTCAAGTGCTCCCTTCCTGCTGCACTGGAATGCTCCTATGGAACAGAAAACAAAAATCCTCCCATTTTCAGAGCCTTTTCCCCAAGCTCTTCCCCCAATCCCTTAGTGTTGGTCTATGCAATCCATCCCTGAACTGCCTTGCCAGAGGTGAAAGAAGGGAACAAAAAGCATTTTTGCTCACAGGTCCCCTGTGAGCCAGCAGCAGCAGCACCTTCATGAGTCTGCACTGACAGAGGTGACCCAGGGTAATTCATGTCCCTGCTTGGTCACAGCCTGTGGCAGGTCGGGTAGGCTGGAAAATCAGGCACAAAGTGCTGCCGGTCTAATGAACTCTTTCAAATGAGCTCCAATTAAAGCATTAAGCTCTTCTCCCGACGTTTCTTTTTGGTGGTGGTTGTTAAATTGAAGGTTGTGACAAAAGCAGAACCATTAGCAGGATTTTGGCATTGCTCCTGCAAAGGGTGAGGGGGAAGGATGGGGCTGGAGAAGCAGGGGGAGATGTCACGATTTCACACTTCAGTGAAATGCTCAGTGTTAGCTGGAATTGCTTCACAATCCTTTAAAAACAACAAATAAAAAGCTCCAGTCACAGGTAGTTTTTGCTTGATTTTTGAGTGAGGGCGGAAAACGTATTTAAAAATCAAAATGTGGCGGTGTTTGAACGCCTCAGAAACTCTAAATTGCTGAACCTCACCAAAAAGGAGCCATCAAAAAACCAGTGGGAACCAACTCAGCAGGCACAGAACAACCAAGTGCTGAAAGTTCCCCTGAGGAGCCTTTCTGCTGCTTTATTGACCTTGCAGGTGTTCACCTGCAGCAGGGGGGCAAGGAGGGCTGTTTGTCCTTCGTCCCCAGCTGAGGTGACATCTCCAGATGAGCCATTTCCCTGGCAAGGCTCAGTCCCTGCTGCCCTTGCAGCAAAGCTGTGACAAACACAGAAATCCATGCCAAAACCCCACTGATGCTCGTCTGGTGTCACTTCCTTTAGGAGCTGGTTTACTCTGATTTTTTATTGCTTTCACTTGGATTAATTTTCAGCTGGAATGCTGGACAATGAGGAGGGAAGGAGAAGCTGCTTGATGTTTTCTAAGTTTTGTTGCAAGCCGAATTCCTTGCTGTCGAAATAAAATGGAAGGCACACAGATTTTCCAGGCACTGCCTAAATCCTGGTGTGTGGGTGTGTGTGTGTGTGTGTGTGTGTGGTTTCTCCCTGTGCCTCTGTGTGGCTATAAATAAATCCATGGCTCCCCTAAATATTGCTGTGTTTACTTCCGAAAATGTGGAATTTCCAGGGATATTTCACACTATCTTGGAAAATCAGGCAGCTGAGGCAATACACATTGCTGGCAGAAAATACTGGGAAAATCTTCTTGTGGTCAAAAGTTCAGTAGTGAGTGTGAGGTTGTTCAAAGGGGTGGAAATTGCGCAGGAATTCCTTAATTCCATAAATTTGAATACTTGGATATATAATATCCAAATTAAGTACCCAAATACTTGGATATAATACTTGGGTATATATATTGGAATACTTGAATACTTGGAAAGGCTTGACAGGGGCAGGAGTTGTAATACAGGTTTTGTTTCCCTTCCATCCATTTCTTGTGTGAGACTGATTATTTTACTGGGTTTTTTTTTAGTCCTGCAGCTGCCTCTACCATGGTATTTATTTGGAAAAAAAACCCAGCGTAACAACTTACAAATATTCATTTGCACAGAGCAAGTATTTGTGGATAAATAACAGACCCCAGCTTGCTTTCCCTCTGCTGACACAATATCTCAGAAATAATGGCCTGAATAAATGCTACCAAAGCAGAGTGCTTAGCTCAGGCCTTTGCTTCTGTAGGAATTGATTATTGTAATGCTTTGTTTTGGGGATTATATTGTGTTCTACCTCCTTTAGTCTCTCTTGGCTGGTTATTGGTTCATTTCTAGCTGGTTTCAGAAGCTGTTTAAATTTCAGCTTTGCTCTGGGTGCTTGTATTTTCTCTCTTATGTTTCTGTGTTGCTGTACAAAAGCATTCATTCATCAGAAAATGACCTCACTGGGGTTTTTCCAGCAATGGTGAGAAGATATTTGGGACAGGTATTTATTTACTGTTTCCCTTGACTTCTGAGGGGTCTGGACATTCCTGTCTGGAGTCTGATCCAGAGCAATCCTGAGCAAGGATTTATTCTGAAATAAAGGTGCTGAAAGCCCAGCAGGAGGGTCTGGACTCCTGGCTGCCACATGGAGAAGTTTAAGGGACTGGGAGGGAAATTCTGATTAAATAATTCTGCAGAATTATTCCCCCTCCCCAGCCAGGTTAGGCCTGATATTGTACCCCCTTCCTGTCCTGTAAATCACATTGTTGAGCCCATGGACAAGTTCCTCTGCTCTGGATCTGCATGAGGGAATATAATTTTAGGGATATTCTCATTCTGTCTCCCTCAGCCTCCAGAATTATCCTTGGAGTGAGCTCAGCACTGAAGTGTGCAGGTGTTGAAGTGTTGGCACTTGGAGTTGATCTGGGATTTTTCCTGTGCCTTCACACCCAGGGAGGGCAAGAATTCATCGCCTTTAATTCTCCTCTTAAAGAACTCCAAGGTTAAATTTCCCTAAGTTTCACTGCTATACAACAACCTCATGTGGTTTATTCTGTATCAGCTAAAATGCAGAGCACTCCCCAAAAGCAGAATTTGACATTCCCTTGCTGCTGTTCTTTCCCCAACCACTGTGCTCTTTTGATGATTAATATTGGTTCCCATTGTCTTAAAGCCAGATGGGTTTCCACACCTGCTGTGCCATCCTGAAAATGAAGCACCTTTTCCCTGAACTTGCATTGCTCCCAGTTTGGTGGGAGCTGGAGCTGTAATTTCCCTCTTCTGAGGTTACTTGGTGCTGAAATGACTTTGGAGCTGGTGCCACATGTCCTGATGCTCAAAAGCAGAGATTGAAGTAGGAAATGAAAGCCCAGAATGGAGAAGAAAATGAAACCCCCTGCTTGGAAAATGATTCTCTTGCACTCCTCATGAATACAACTCCTTCTCTCCAGGTCCTTTCCCTGCCAAGATTTCCCAGCCCCAGCTCTCAAACCGGTGTTTTTCTGCCTTTGTCTCTCTGAGCTGACAATTAAGCTGCAGTTCAATTTCCTGAAGGGTCTCCAGCCCTGACCTTGCCATGATTGCAGCGTCAAAGGAAGGCAGAATATGAAATTCAGTGCTGGGATTGCCCAAGAACCAGGACAGCTCTGCAAACTGGCACTGGGAAACACTTCTCACTCGTTCAATCATCTAACATTTCATCCACTTCACATTTTACAGGTGTCTGTGACATTGCTAATGGCAGGGCTAATACCGCTTCTGAGAAAATAACGTGTCTGTGAATTACTGTAAAAATCTGATTTTCTGTTTATTTCAAGCCACTTAAATTGCATTTTTGGCATTTTTTCTTCCAAGTATCAACTGCTGGTGCAGTGACCTGATGGTGCTGGTGGCAGACCTGTGGCTCCTGGGTGTGTTTGTCTTGTTCCAGCTGGCAGTGCCCTTTGGGGGCTGTGGGGCTGTGAGGTGCCAGCTGGAATCCCAGGATCACACAGGGGAAATCTGGGGTCAAAGCCAAGCTTTGGTTTAGTTTCCACCACAAAAGCCACAGCAGCTGCTGGTGGTGCTGAGCATTTTGGCTCTGGTCTCGTGATGTGAAAGCTCTGCTGAATTATTTGAGCAGGTTTGAGCAATGGGAAGGCTCTAAGATGGTGCCTGATCTGTTTCATTAAGTGTGGGCAAGTTTTGCTCTCCTTAATGAGGATGGAATCTGAAGCCAAGGGGTGAGGAGGCAAATCTTCACTGCCCCTGCAGAATGACAAAAAAACACATGGCAAAATTCTTCAGCTGCTGCTGAAGAAGCTCCCCTGTGTCATCCAGCTGAGCCTTGGTTTTTATCTGCACAATCCCACCCTTCCCTGTTAAATTTGAGTTTGGATCCCCCATGGACACATCCCAGGGAGCAGCCGGGTCAGCCCCAGACCTGATTTCAGGAGTTCTGGGTGGGAATTTCTGTGGAATGAGCTGAGGAAAGAACTCCTGGGCCTCCTCCCCAGGCAACTGCTCAGCTGGTGAGTGCAGCTGTCCCCTGCCAGGGCTGCCATCCCAAATTTCATATGCAAACAATAATTAAAGCAATAAATGCTCTGAATGCAAATTCTGTTTAGAGCTGTCTTTGAAATTATGTCTCTTTTCTGCTGCAATGGGGACAGGAGAACAATGGAAGTGAAAACCATTGTTTGCACAGAAAATTCTCTCTGAATATCTTTGTGGTTTTAAAAGAAAACAGAGTACAAAAAACATAAATACAAAATGCTTTCATTTTGAAGTGGAATTGACATTCATTTTTTCAGATGTAAACAAAAAGGGTAAATATCAAGAGAAAACAAGTTTCAGTTCTTTTTCTCCCTACCAAAAGCTTTTCACTTGGTGACATTTCACCAAGCAATCTTTTTTTCTCCCTAGAATTTCCAGTAAGAGAATCTAACGTCTGATTGGTATTCTTGGAAATTGGTCAAACAGTCTTTCCAGGCAAGTTGGATGATTTGAAGCGAGCTCAGCTATTAGACACTGACATTTCTTCCTCTAAGAGCTTTGTGCAGAATTGTAACACTTGTAAGTCTTCCAAGGGCTCAGATTTCCAGACAAGTTGAGGTCGAGGGATGTGTGGAGAGGAGAAGTCACTTCTGTAACTTTTGGGGTTATTTTGACGAAAAATATCTTAATGTGGAGGACTTGAAGTGCTCAGTCCTGCCATTCTTGCTCATGATGAAGAGTAAGTAAAATGGGATGCCTGGCCCAGAAAAGGGTGTTAAAAGAAAATTTCTATGGGTAAGAAGAGCTCCAAATGTCCCTGAAGTGTAGGAAATAAATTAATTGCTGCCTTTGTCCAGCAGAAATTATGATCAACAAATTAAATTCAGCTGTGTGCTCTCCTAGGAGGGAGACTGGATTCCTGTAAAGTCCTTCTTCAGTTAGAAAAAAACCTTAAATTTTTCCAGTTGGGGCAGCTGAGGAGGAAAATGAGAGTGAAGTGATGGTGGCTGAAAGGAGCAAGGATCAGGGGAAAAGGGGACAGACAGGGATGGCAGAGCTGTAAAGAGGAAGGAGCTGAATGAAGATAAATGAAGACAAATGAGGAGTGGAGACAAAAAACAAGAAGTGTGGGGGAAACTTCTAAATTGGAATTGCAGTGGAACAAGGGAACTAATCTTAGCTGGGGGTTGAACGTGGCCCCAGCACTGAGAGGTACAAAATTAAACACAGATCCTTCACTTTATAAAAATCCCCGCATTTAGTTCACCTGATAAAAGAGATGAATTGTTCTAAAAGGTGCCTGGTTCTGTTTTTCTAAGGAAAAACACAGTTCAAAATGGAAAGAAAGCAGATTAGTGAGAAGCAGCTCCTCAGTTCACACTGTCCAGCAAACCTGAAATGACAAACAGCAAAATCAAAAAGGCTTTTTGCAACAAAACCTTTTGTCTCGAGCAGTCAGGGAGCTGCCAACCATCCCTCTGTGTGAGGAGCCGTCTGTTTTGTTTAGGAGAAGTGAAAGCACTGCCTCAAATCCTCAGGGCAGGCGATGTGCCGTGCCAGGAGGTGCCAAAGGGCTCGTGTGACACAGCTGTTGTGACACTGCTGATAAGGGGACGCCCTGGTTCAGCACGGGCCTCTCCAGCACAGCAAATTACCCAACAAGGGGAGAAGCTGCTGCAGAATTAATCTCTACCTGGAAAACAATTTCATGCTAGGCTAAACAAGGATTAAAAAAACCTCCCTGGGCTGCTTCACAAGCCAAGCCTTGGGTTTGGAAAAGAATAAAAGAGTTATCCCCAGGTGTGACTACAAATCTGTCCTGTAAACAAGACCTGGGTTGGGATGGCTGAACCAAGTGAAGACCTACAGGACACTTGGCTACTGATGATAAATTTATTAAGCAGTATTTTTTGGGGGTTGTCTTAGGTTGGAAATACAGGTATGTATTCTGTTCCTATCTGTCAGAGCTGGGGCAGCTCTCTGCTGTTCATGGGGCAGTTTTCTTTATCTCTCCAACAACCCATCCTCCCTCCAGGGGATATCTGCTGTTCATGGGCTACTAATTATTAATTATCTTCTGTTCATGGGCCATTAATTATTAATTATCTTCTGTCCATGGCCAGTGAGTGTCCCTGCATGGCTGATCCAATTCCATCATCCCATGGGGAGATGCTCTGCCCAGGGGAGGAGCCAAGCATTCCTACCTGGATCCAATCTGAGGTTTGGGACAGCACAGCAGCCTTTGCCCATTGCATTCCCAGAGGAGCAGCTTTCTGCTGCCCTGCATTCCCAGAGGGAGCCCAGGCCCATCTCCAGCAGCCCTGGAGCTGCAGAGGAAAACTCCCCCCTTGTGCAGGATCCCTGCTGCAGCAGAACCACAGCTGGCACTGCAGGAGGGCTGAGCCCCCATGGGATGGGGCTGTGCCACCACCCTGACACACAGGGGACACAGGGGGCAGGGCATGGTCTGACTCTGGCAGTGATGTCTTGTATTGCTGCATTTTTATTTTATTTTATTTTCTTCCCTAATAAAGAACTGCTATTCCTACTCCCATATCTTTGCCTGAGGGCCCCTTAATTTCAAAATAATAATAATTCAGAGGGAGAGGGTTTACATTTTCCATTTGAAGGGAGGCTCCTGCCTTCCTCAGCAGACACCTGGCTGTACAAAGCAGGACAGGGGACATCTGCAACCTGAGTGTGTGGAGATGGAGGGAAAATGGAAGAGCATCCAGAGGGGGTGAATGGGAGGATTTATCAGTCCCTTGCAGATCAGGGTGTAATCCAGAGTGCAGATGTTTAAAACCAAGTTCACTTATCCTGCAGAGTGTTTGAACTGGGGGCTGGATGGTTTTCTTTATAATTTGCACTGCCCTGAAGGAGCACATGGACAAGGATCTGAAATGCAGCATTTGTGTGGATTCAGTGATCACTAGGAGGGGCCAGTTTGGGGCTGTTCCCAGGTTTGCTGGATGGAAATAACAAATAATCCATCCAAATTTACTGACTGAATGGGAATAACAAATAATCCATCCAAATTTATTGACTGGATGTGAATAACCAACAACTCAACCAAATTTACTGGCTGGATTGGAATAACAAACAATCCATCCAAATTCACTGGTTGGATGGGAATAACCAACTTTATAAATCCATCCAAATTTACTGGTTGGATGGGAATAACCAGCTTTATAAAACCATCCAAATTTACTGAGTGGATGGGAATAACCAAAAATCCTTCCCAATTTACTGGCTGGATGGGAATAACCAGAGAAGGAATAATAAACAAGAGTTATTACCAAGAATAACCAACAATCCTTCCAAACTTTCTGGCTGGATGGGAATAGCTTTTCCTGAAGGAGTTAGTGGGGAAATATCTGCTTGAATCTCAGGTTCTGTGGTGAAACAGCAGCTTGACCTGGGTGCTTGCAGAAAATGTTTTGTTCAGGTGGAGCAGGAGGCTCTTAAATTTGGGATTTCTGGGGCTCTGGTCTCTGCCGTGCTTTAAATTCTTTTTGGCCTTAGGCAAGGCACTAAAAGGAGGGTCTGGAAAAGCTTTTAGCACTGCATCTGAAGGCACTGCCACTTCTGGGAGGTAACTGGGCATCCAGTGGAGCAGAAACGACTCAATTCCAGGTTGCTTTTCTCTGTTTAAGCCAAATCCAGCCAAACCAGTAGGAAACTTGTTTAATCACACAGGATATTGCAGGTGCCTGATGGGTTGGGTGTGTACCTTGGTTAGCACAGAATAAAACCTCCCAAAAAGCTTTTCCTTCTCAAATTTCCGTCAAATACATCTCAGTAAAGGCGTAAAACACATTTGGTGCCCTGACTCATGAGGATTTTCCTGTGGGGAGTACAGTGGGTGACAGGAGAGGGTTTGTAAATAAATATAACAGCTCTGAGAATCTGCTGAAATGCCCTGCCCTGCCCTCTGATCTTGATTTTTCCTTCTGTTAAAGAAAAAGAAAAAAAGTAAGAAATGTTGAGTGAGAAGCACCAGAGTTTAAAAACTCAGATTATTTTTTCATGTCTCACTTGACAGAATTTTCCAGAGCCACTTTCTCCATTAGAAGTGCTGCCACTCAGAGATGTGCCCCCTGTTTAAATTCCTTCTTTTTTTAAGCCCGTAAAGTGGATCTTTGAGGAAAAAAAAAACTTAAATGAACTTTCAGGCAAAGCTTAAATGAACTTTTTAGTGCTGCTTGCTGAGCGACAGTGACTCACCAGCACAGGAAAAAAACCCATTATATGGAGCATGGCCTTTGTTCCAAGGAATAGAGGATTTTAACAATAGCTTTAGAGATTTCTCTGCAGAGAGGGAAGAAGTTTCATCTCTTCAGTTCCCTGGATGCAGCCCTGGTGCCCGTGCTAAAATTCCCGCTGGAAATAGGGGTGAGTTCCAGAAACTCAGCTGACAGAAGGAATTGCAGTGGGAAAAGGGATCTGAAAGATGCTTGGAAGAATGGAGTCAGCACGACTGGGCCAATCTTTAGGTTTTTTCAAGAGCTTTTTTCATAATTGCTAAAGCATGCTGACACTCCTGGAGCAGGTAAAGGGGAGATAAAGAGGCTGTTCAAGTGTTTAAGCTTGGAAATGAGAAATAATGATTTTTGGGCAAGCTGTGGAGAATAAATCAGAATAAATCCTGTGGATTTAACACTTTTTTTTTTTTCCTCCTGCTCATATCAATTCTAGTGCATGCAAGGCACCTCTAATTCAAACTGTACTTGTACAGTGCTGGCTCTGTAAAAGTTCCAGGGATAAATAAACATCCCAGCACTTTATTCAGGGCTGCAAAATAAGTCCAAGCCACAAAACCCTGAAATCAGGATCACATTGGCTTGTAAGGCAGCATTTCCTGATAGGAATTCAGTTTTATTAAATGCCCTTCAGTTGCAGTTAGACATTGTGAGAATATTTAATATTTTCAGCTTTCAAATGAATTCCTGATGGGATCCAGCTGGCCTGAAGTTTTTCTTCCTGGATGGACACGTTGGTTTCATGTCTCCTGTCCTGTCAGAGCCGCTCAGTGCTTTCATCTGGATCTGAGCATTCCACTGGAAACATTTCCTTTGTCAGGACTTTGGGAGCAAGAGAGGGAGCAATCATTAAGTGCCTCTGATAGGTTATGTGAGCTCCCTCAATCCAACACTTGCAGCTTTTGATAAATTACCAGCCTGATGTTTTGAAAGCCTTTTTTTCCTCTTGTCCAGAACTCCTTTCAATCATTTCATATTCTGTTGCTGGCACTCACTTCAGGCTTTTCTTCTTTCTAAACTCTGCCTCTTAAGCTGCCAGCTTGGCCTTGGAGACTTCAGCCACAGACCAATTTCCCTGCTAAAATCGTCTGCAAGGTCTTGGCAGGGCTTAAAAAGAGTTACTTCTGCTGCTGCTGGCTGACAGAATTGATCCTGGGTTTGAGAGGATGTACGAGGCTTTAAACTTTCCTGTCCCCTGGAAGGAGAGGCTTTTTGGAAGGGGCAGTTGCCACCCTCAAAGCAATATTTAAATCTCTGGTGGTTATGCTGATGCCTTTGTTTTGTTACCTACTCCTGTGATTTTATTAATTAAGAAATGAGGCAAATAAATAATGTCAGTGGCGGGGGGCACTTTGAAATTAAAGTGCAATTTTGTTGGAGTCAGCAGCTACCTCTGCTTTTCTGCTGTAGCAGCAGTTTGGTTCGCCAACAAAATGCAGGGCAGGGTCTCTCAAAAGCAGATCTAGAGCCTTTAAACTTGTGATATTTCTACACATTTTTATTTATTTATTTATATTTATTTATTTATTTAAACTTGTGATATTTCTGCACATTTCTATTTCTTTATTTTCATTTATTTTTATTTTATTTATTTATTTTATTTATTTCAATTTTTATTTTATTATTATCTATTTTTATTTTATTAATTTGTGTTTATGCAACTTCTTTCTGCATATTTTGTGCTAATTTATCAGGGTAATGGAAAGGGTTGAGTTATCCAGACTCCAGTTGTTGGGGGTTGTGAGGTGGTTTTTTGTGTTTTAAGGCTGGGCTCGATGCTCTGTGAGGTATAGATATGCTCTGATTCTTATATGCTTCTATTATAAATTCTAAACTCTTAGTTTAGTCTATATAATCACATTACTATATTGTAGATCCTTCAATACAGTTTCTCACTTAAGTATCTTACTCAATACAATTTCTTACTTATTCATGGTATATTCTTAGTTACAACTATAGAAACATAAGTTTCTGATTTTTCTACTTATTGTCTGTGTACTTTATTTTTTCATCAATCCAAGCTCCCTCCAAGGCTGCAGATCAAACACTCCTGTATCTGTAGAAGTTTCTGTCTTTCCATTTCCCACAGATTGGAGCCAAACAACTCCACATGGCCACCAAGCCCGAGCATGGGCTGAGAGGTTTTATTGTGAAGCTGCAGGAATTCCTGGGTTGCATCTCCAGAATCTTGGCTGTGCTGCTGCTCTCATTGCAACCTGGACTCTCCTGGCAAACAGCAGAGCTGGAGCCAGCCCTGTTTAACTCCATGCCCAAAAAAAACCCCTCTTTATCACTCTCCATTCCCCAAAACCCCCCTGTTTATCACTCTCCATGCCCAAAAAATGCCTCCCTTGCTCCCTTTGGCAATCCCTCTGCTCATTTCTCTTGTTTCCTCCAGCTATTTCAGCACCAGCTTAGTTTGGGAGAGAAGCACTGGCCCTGTTTTTGTTTTTTGAAGATTTTATGATCCAGTCCTCCTGCTCTAGTGGTGAATTCAACATCAGTAGTGTGGATCCAACTCAAATGATCCATTTGTGCCTGTTTATTTACTTTCCAGTGATGCACAAACCATATTTATGAAACCATTTCCCCCTGAGCCTTCCAGCAGTGGGACTGAGGGCAGCATCAGCTGCTGGGGGGATTTCAGATGTGCTTTTTGACAGCAGATCAAGGGATATCAATCAGACCCAGGAGCTGGAAGACACCAAGAATTAAAATTGCTGCTGGCACAACTGGGTGAAGGGCTACAGGCAGCAG